>RJWM01008965.1:0-70118 GCA_004363535.1 Dasyprocta punctata
AGAGTTCTGCCATTAAGCCCCAGCCCCAGCTCTCAGGCTCATAATTTTAAGGAAATTCAAATTGTTTATTTGAAGTTACTCTTACTGCCACGATGGGTGAGTGCTTCAGAATTTTCAAAGTAAAATCATCAATGTATTTTTCTATATTGATTTAAATACGGTAGGAATTAATGCAGGAGAGACGTTAAAATGTTACAGGGTAGTAACAGATGGTGTGAAAGATGAAGCATTTTCCATTGAAAACCACACTTCAAAGGCCGCAGACGGAGCCCCGTCTCCAGCGAGGTGGCCAAGGACTCCGGCCCACATGGCCGGTGTCACCGCTGTCCACACCGAGGGAGCTGGGCCACAACACCCCGGGCAGACTGAGGTCCTCTGAGGGCCATGCAGGGTGAGGGACCAGGAAAATAAAGACACCAAAGTGAAGGCCGTTAGGGAGCAGGAGGGGAGGAAGAGGACCGGAGGACAGGGCGGCAGCACTGAGTGGCCCTGAGGCCGAGGCGTGGCTGGGTCTGAGGTCTCCCGCGGGCAGCTGCAGTGACAGAGAGGCCACACTGGGCGCCCAGGAGCCAGAGGCACAGAGTGTGGCTGTGAGCAGTGTCCACCGTGGACCACGGTGGGGGCCTGGTGTGAGCAGGTGGGCAGCACCCGCAGGTGGGTGCTGGGAGCCCAAGGGTGGGGGGAGGAAGCAGCCAGTCCTCTGGTTCCCACGAAGGAAGCCACGCCCGGCGGGTCTCACTGGGCCGGGGCCAGGGCGGCCAGCAGACTAAACAAACCAGGACGCAGAGGCCTGGAAACATCCCAATGGCCTCAGGGAAGGAAGAGGACGCACAGGGTGGGCAGGAGAGAGGAGGGGCAGCGGCTCTCCTGCTGCAGCCTCAGAGGCCTCGCGGGCTTAGCCAAGGGCCTGGACAGAGGGGAGTGGAGACGGGCGGCCGGGGAGTGGACCCTCAGGGCCAGGGTGCGGGCGCCCGCCGCGTCCCCCTCCTCCTGCAAGGCCTTCGCCGTCTCCAGTCCTCTGTGACTCCCTTTCTCCTCCGCCTCTGCTCCTGCACCCAAGCCGCCTCTTCTCGCTTTCCTTTTAGGATGCACCCCCGACCTGGCTTCTCTCGCTGAACGTCGTCCTGCTTCCTTGGATTCCCTACAGCAGGGCTCTGCAAAAGAAGAGCTGGGGGCTTGGCCTTCCTCGTCCTCTTCTCCACCCGGCACAGGGCTGGAGGCAGCCCCAGGGCACTCTGTCGGCCCTCAGCTGGGCCTTGTACCTCTACAGGGCTGCAGCTTCTGCAGGGCAGGGCGATCACGTCTGCCGGTCCTGATGCCTCGATGCCGCCGCTTCTTTGCTGGCTCTACCTCCAAGGGAGCTTTTCCTTGTCAGTTCTTTCTTTTCCTTTTACACGTTACTTTACAACATGCTGCACAGTTTACTGTAAAATGTTATTGTTGATCCTCTATCTTCCCCCAGTACAACACAAGCTCCATGGAGACCCGATCTCTGTTCACTCGGTGCTCTCCGCATTGACAGGACAGCCATCCCAAGGTGGTTGCGGGCGGGGAAGGAGGCAGGGCGGAGGAAGAGCAGCACCCGGGGGCCCAGCCCAAGTCTCCAGGCCTGGGGTGCAGGTGTGCAGACGCCGGGGGTGGAAGACCCTCCAGGGGACAAACCACAGGATCTCCACGCGGGGAAAGCAGCGCATTGCAGCAGACTGCCCGCAGTGGGAAAGGCGGGGGGCTACCCCAGGCGGGGTCAGAGAGTGCTGCTCCGTCTTTACCACCTGCACTGTCCAGTGCCCTTCAGTGAGCAAACAATTTGGTTCTCCAAATTATCAGGGGGGGAAAGTAAATTGAATTTGTTTACTTAAGTTTACTTATTTATTTTCAGAAGAAAAGCTTTATTGAAAGATAAAACGTTTACTTTTTCTTTGGTATTGTCCCCCTGTCAAATGGCAATTACTGGTTTTAATTATCAATAAACACAGGCAAGAGTAATAAAATTCCCTTTCTTATTAAAAAAGGGTGCAAATAGCAAACGAGGTCAATGAGAAAACTTTGGGAACAAGGACAGCATGTGAAAGTGACGGCTCCCGCCGTGTGAAGCTCCACCAGTCCCAGCGCAGCGCCTGCCCAACATGGCGCCGGGCCCTAGAGCCACAGCGTGTCCCTCTAGTACTAACTTACAGGTTCTTCTTCCAAGCCGAAATGGAGCGCCCTGTTTTTCACACGTGTCAGCATTCCCCCAGTCAGCTGTCGATCTGTCATCCTGCCCGCCCCTTCAAACTCCACCCCGTGTCAAGCCAAATAAAAGCCTGTTGCTCCTTTGCCTGCCTCAAAGGGACCTTGCGCTCTTCTGCAGCCCTCCCGTGCCCACAGTACAGGCCTTTCTCCCTTTTTCTTTTTCTGCCCTTGTTTCTCTGTCATGCCAAGGAAAAACCTGCTATTTTTGATGCCGTGACTCAGATTGATGGGGTGAGTGGCTCCTGGGAGCTTCCGCCAGTCTGAGCTCCTCCTGCCGATGAGCCCCTCTCCTCTTTCTTTTGCCCCCTTATTTCCTTTCTCTCATCTCTACTGTTGCTGCTCCTAGCTTCCATCCAACACCGACCCACCTCAAAACTCACAGGTGAGCCACCTCTCGCTTCGGGGTTCCTGTTTTGTAAATTGTAAGCACATAAGGATTCCCCCATGCCCTTCTGGACCACATCCTTGGGGAGTCCCCCCTTGCTCCCTCGGTGATGACTGGAGGTGCAGGTGTTGGGGATCTGCAGAGACTCTCTCTCTCACAGTCCTAAGACTGACGACGCTCCCAGGGATTGTGGCTCAGCTTTTGTAGCCTCTGGCTCACCTCTAAATTCAGCCACAATGGGAAATACTTCTTCCCACCCCAAAAACACCAAAAAGCTTTTTACTGCCAGCTGACCACAGTACAAGCTGGATAATGCCCACCACTGGCTAGAAGAGGGTACCTTCGATTATGCCGCCCTCTGTGATACAGTTTTTGTTATCATAACAGCAAGTGCGTAGAGATTCCTATGTCCAGGCCTTTTTTGCTCTCAGGGCAAATCTCTCGCTCACTCAGGCGTGTGGGGTGCCTCGAGCTCTTTCGTCCTGCTCCAGCCACCAGACTCCCCACCTGATAATCCGTATAGACGATGTCCCTTCTGCTTTCAACCCCCTCCATATCCCTGAGAAACTTTCTGTTCTTCTCTGTCACCATCCTATCCTCCCCTCCCCGTCACCCATCACCCTTCTCCCTCCTGCCCCTCCTCCACCCCGTCATCGCCATTTTCCTCACCTGCCCATCACACTCAATCTCACTTCTTCCAACCTCTGCCTCCTTCTGACCCCTCCCATCCCGCGCCCCCTCTGCCTGCCACCACCTTCTGTTCACGTGTCACTACCGCTGTGTCTGCCCCAGCCACCTTTGACATGGTGCTCACCCCGAGCTTTCCTTGCTCTCCTCCAGGTGACAAGTCCTAAAGGCTTAATCCATGTTCCTGTCCCTTTTCTCTTTCCGACCTGTTGCAGATCTCTCATGGACTAAGTTCCTTCTCCACAGATCCCTACAACTGTATAAAGGAGCTCCAATTTATGACTTCCTAATAGCTGCCTTTACTTTAATAACTGTGTTTGCTTTCTACAGGTGTAAAAGGTTTTATTAGTTTTGATTCTTTTTACAAGAGATCTCTGTTAATTGACCCACAAAAAGGTTCTAACTAGTCTATTTATACTTACAAATATAAAAGCTATAAAAGAGTTATTATAATTCAAATTGGCCAAATATATTTGAGTGCACTCTGATTTTATAAGGTGTTTGTATGTTAAGCTGTGTATCTGTTTCTATGTCTGTCCAGTCTGCACAGGTCATCTATGTATGTTTCTTGGTTTGTCATCTCCATAAACAGCTGTTTTTTATTTGAACTCAACAATTTTTTCTTTTTGAGTTTTAGATCATTTATTCAAAATTTAATTATGGGTTATACACCTAAAAGCATGCTTCCATCTGAGTTGCCAGCTGGTCAAAATGATGCTATAATTGGTTTTGTATGTTTAGTGTATACTGTCATTTATATATCAGGACTTGAGAGTCTGTCATTGTTCAAAAGTGATGTTAAATGTTGTGACTGGGTTTTTCATAAGCCATTAAAAACTACAAAGATAATTAAACAAAATACTTTAAGGTGGAGAGGGATTGTTGGATAGGACTTTGACTGATGAATAAGAAAGCAGGTGCCTTGTAACATTTAGCCAGTTCTTGTTCATTGGTCAGAGACCCCAGTGATCTCCATAGCCCCATGGGAGACACCCCAACTAAAGTTATAAAAAATATATTATTGTAATATGTTCACATTGGTCACTGTCAAAACAAATAATACAATAAGGTTTTTTATTTAAAGATGTTCTGATAGAAAGGTTTCACATGGCTATGACAGATTGTTATTAGTCTCATGGTGTGTTAATACATTCATGCTTCTACTTGTATGGGTCTTCCAAAAATGTAAAACAGAAATTGTTTGACAAAATTTTGTTTCAGATTCAGACCTCTGCCTGAAACAAAAACTTATGAGATGTACATCCCACTAAAGGTAAACAAGTTAGGTAAAAGCTTCTTATGTATTAGATAGGGATGATTAACTAAAAGGGGTATTTTATGTCAAAACGCAAATTCAGTCTGTTACAAAATGCCATAATGGTTGTGCTACAATATTATGTATGGTTTTGATTTCAAATTTTCTGTGAAAAATATGTAACAGTTAACATTCTACAGGGATTTAAATACTAGGATATTCATGGTTGATAGAAATAACAGTTCTATTTTATGTTCTAAGGTGTATGATATTCAAGTAAGGTGATAATGTTAAACTTACTTCCTTTTTACACTGTAATGTTATCAGTCTTTTCTTCTGGATGCTCAACAGCTAAGATTTGAAGACCAAAATCTAAAAAGATAGATGGGCTAGGAGGGCAACCAATATTTTGGCTCCAGCCCTCTGAGGTCAATGAGGATCCAAGATATAAAAAAGAACATCTGCAATGATATCCCATAACTCTGTGAGTCCCTGGTCTTCTGAACAAGAAGATTATGGAACCACAAAAAAGTGTAATCTGTGATATATAGTGTGTCCAAAGAGAGTCACCAGGAGAAAAAATGTCTCCCAGGCTTTCACAGAAAGCAACTTGGTCAAGCAATGGCCATGACTCGTCTTGATGGCTGGCACTGTCAAAAATTGAGAGGTTGTATATGTGGATCCAAGGCAAATCCTGAGGAAACTTAATTGACCTTGATAGATAGAAAGAGGTTAACTTTAATTAGTGTAGGCCTCAATTTAACTTGGCCTTGAAAATCTAGCAGAAAATTACAGTCAAAAATACATAAAAAATGTCATGGGATAACCAAGAAGATCTCTCACCAAGATTTTTTTTCACCCCATCTTCCCTAGAAGACTGGGCCCCCTATTTTCTCCCCATGGTGAGAGCCCTCATCTTACTATTCTTTTGTTCATAGCTCCTTGTCTATTTAAACTTTTTTTCAAGATTTATTCAATCCAGGATACAGGCCTTTGCTACCAGAGAACTTCTTGTCCTGGCTGACACCCCAGTTACCAACTTGTATGTGGGCAATACCCATCATCCCAACGACTGCATCAGTCCCCATCATGACGCCTCTCCTTTCAGCAAGAAGCAGTTTAAGAGAGTCATTGCCCCCTAACATCCAAAAGATGGGAATGATGTGTTCTGCATGTGTAAAGCTAGTCCAGGCTCAGTGTGGCGCCGGCCCAACATGGCCCTGGGCCTTAGAGCAAGAGTGTGTCTCTTTAATACTAACTTCTGGGTTCTTCCTCCAAGCTGAAATTGAACTTCCTGTTTTTCTCACACGTGTCAGCATTCCCCCAATCAGCAGTCACTACAGCATTCTGCCCACCCCTTCAAACTCCACCCCCTGTCTAACCAAATTAAAGCCTGCCGCTTCTTTGTCTGCCTCGGTGGGACCTTGCGCTCTTCTGCAGCCCTCCCGTGCCCAGGATAAAGGCCTTTTTCCTCTTTCCTTTTTCTGCCCTTGCTTCTCTCCTATGCCAAAAACAAAAACAAAAACAAAACAAACAAACAAAAAACAAAACCCAACAGAAAGTTTCTTAAAAATTCAGTAGTAATGAAATAAAACTCCAAAATGTTATTAAATCAATAATCCCTGTAAAATTACATTTTACAAATTTGCCTAGTATGTGTTTTTGAGGTCTTTTGGGGGATTAAGAACTTTACCTTTCGATTACCTGAATTTGATTTGTAGTTGCAGATAATGAGTTAAAATTTCATATACCCAGGGATTTTTAATGCTGTTATTGAAGAGTATCCAAATAGTAAATTTGCAGAATTATTTAGCCCATTCTACAGTTGCTTGAATTTTCAAGGTACTAACGAGGCCACATAAGGTCGCACTGCACCGCACATTCACTGGTGCTTTGCCCTCTGTCACACGATGCCTGCCTGTCCTCCCTCCAGGACGACTCCCCACCCGGTGGAGCCTGGGAACTCGGGGCTGACTTCTCAGGCTGCACTGTGGAACTGGGCCCTAGGGGAGGAAGGGCCTGGGAGAGAGGGCGTGAAGGAGGGCAGCAAAAGGCAGGGCCAGGGGGGTGCAGAGTTAGAGAGACTCGGAGAGGGAAAAGCAGATAGACAGGTGCGGTTCTGATGGAGATCACAATTTATATCAATCTTTCCATTAAAAATGGCTTAAATAATGTAAATGGGGGATGTGTTGATCCACTCTGATCCATTTTAAAGATGAGATATTCTACGGATATAACAGTTTGTTAGAGAAATCTGTGTTGCCCAGAGGAGCAGGGATACCTGGCTCATGACAATATCATTTCCTAGTAAAGTCTTCTATATTGAGTTGGCCATGCTGAAACAGTTGATTCTGTAATGACGGAGCTGTCACATTGTCAAATAATGAAATCGTGGACAAAAGGAGAAAGTTAAGAGAGAATTTACTGGAAATAAGAAAAGGAGTAGCTCCTGTCTCCAGGAGGGATTCCAGACAGAAGCCAAAATTGTCTGTCCTACTCTCATATGAATAACCACCCAGGTGGGAGAGTTCAAAGGAAAGGAGTACAAAAGAAACTAGTTATTTTGCATTTCTGATATTCCCAAAATTTGTCCAGAGGTAGGAGGAGCTGTCTGCTGACTTAGCACTCTCTGCAGAAGAACCGACTTCCTGGGAGGAAAGGTCCTGCCTCCCCTCTTACCCTAACTCCTACCCTGCACTGGCCTTTCTATACTTAACTAGCTGCGGGACTTGAAGTAGCTAGGTGTGTGTGCTATTTTATTGTATCCCACTCTTTCTCAGGTGTCCCCGACCATCTACTCAGTGGCTGACTGGCTGACCTATTACAGCGTCTTCTTGCCCTCTTCCCCGGGTTTGAATCATCACTTGGGCTACAGGGTGGAAGACGGAGAGCGCAGCACCTGGACTGACATCCGCAGGTCACACAAGGCACACCCGCGAGCTACAGGTCACACAAGGCACACCGCGAGCTATGGAGGCCTCCAGACCATCATCCCAGCAGCGCCCACGGCTGTCCTGACAGTTGTGAAGAATCAGGCAGCGCTGGAAAGTTTTTGGCTTTTTTCTTTGAACAGAGAAAATTTTTTTGGATAATCTCATGGCCATGATCAAGTATATATATATATATATATATATGGCTACCCCATTAGTATAGACAGTATGATGTTTTTATGAACTAGTTAAACTACATTTGATTTTAAAAATGGATATTGAAAGCTACCTATTGTCCTTTTATTTTGCTATCAGCAGGAAAAAAATAAAAGCAAAAAAATCTACTACATACTTACTTGGTCATAAAAATGATGAAGACAAGCTTGTCTGCTAAGACAGTGTAAGATGATGGGATGATTACACCAGCTTCATGAACAAGGTGCTGGACTGCACAGGAGGGAGTTATTAACTGATTCAACCTAGCTGGTGGAGTTGGAGGAAATAGTTGTAGGCGGAGTAATAATGAAGCTGGGACTTTGCTATCACGAGGATTTTTCTAATCATGGAGGTGAGAGGGATGTGACAGTTGAACAACAATGCAAGCAGAAGCTGGCCAGCCTTGAAGGGTGCAGCCTGTGTTTGAACGGCTCGCACAGAGGCACTGTGGCCAACCCAAGCGGTTAGGGCTGGGGGCCTTTGTGGGTAAACATCCCCCCTACATCTGAGATGGAGCCCCCAGGAAGTCAGAGGCATCAGCACAACAGGGCAGCCTGGGGTGTGCACAGGGCCCTTTATTTTTTTAAATTATTGTTTTTGTTATTTTTATTTTATTTTATTTTATTTTGGTACCAAGAACCGGACTCACGACCTTGTGCTTGCCAGGCAAGTGCTTATGCCATTGAGCTCAGTGGTACAAAAAAAAATTGGGCACAGGGCACTTTATGAGAGCAGAGGAGCCCACAGCGCAGAGAGGGCTGGATGTGAGGCCCAGTGTGGTTCCCTGCTACTTCTTAGATTCCCATGGTACCCTGACAAATGGAGATAGCATGAGGCCCAAGATGCAAAGAGAACTTGAGAAAAGAGGTCATTTTTTTTTGTAAAAGAACTAAGCATATCTTCACTATGTGAGAAATTCTCTGGGATCAAACAGGGGGACTTTCAGAGGTTACCGGTGGTCAGCGAGGCCCAGGTCACTCCAGCCTGCAGTGTACTCTGAACTCCTTCCATGTGAATTCTGGGGCACGTGAGGCTATGATGGGTGTCACAGAGCGTGAAGAACACAGTGCAGCCTCATGCATCTGAACACTGAGCTCTCCTCCTCCTCCTCCACTGCCTCCTCCTCCTCCACTGCCTCCTCCTCCTCTTCCTCCTCCTCCTCCTCCTCCACTTCCTCCTCCTCCTCCTCCTCCTCCACTGCCTCCTCCTCCTCTTCTTCTTCCTCCTCCTCTTCCTCTTCCTCCTCCTCTTCTACTTCCTGCTCCTTCTTACACTCTCTTTCTCCTCCTCCTCTTCCTCTTCCACCTCTTTCTCATGCTCTCTTTCTCCTTCACCCCTTCCTCCCTCCTCTCCCTCTTCTCCATCATATTCCTCTTCTTCTCTTTCTCCTTCTCTTTCTTCTTCTTCACATCAGCAGAGTGACGTTTTTGATTCCCTAAATATCTCTGTTCACTAAAATCATAATTCAAAGTTACACAAAGTTTTTCTTTAAAAAAGTCCACAGAATCAGCACGGACCTTATGAAACCCTCAGGATTTCATTAAAATGAATAAGAAAAAGACTTCAAAGGTTTTCTTTGTAGAGACATGCTTAGACTATTTCATGCTTGACCTTGATTTCGTAACAATGATTTAGAATGCCCTCTGAATGGTTGCTACTTTTCCCATCGGTGGCTGTTGCTTCACTGCAGGATGAGATGAAGACAGGACTCCATCGCTGGATAATAATTCCAATCACTGCGGAAGCTAAAGGCCTAAGAAAATTTGCATACAAGTTCAGAAAGGCAGGTGTCAAATATGCATATGTACAATATATTAGAAAACACTTTTTTTTTGCTCAATACCCCAAATACATGCTTAAGAAATCATTTTTTCCTATATACTAATGATGTCATTATAATTTTCTTGAGGACTTCTGCTTAAATACCCTAAGTAAGATAGTTCATAAATTATATTCCATTTTCAGAACCGCTTCGGTGCAATCCTGTATAAATTATTTAGACATAAAATCATCAAAGCATTTTGATGCTATTGAAAATATTATAACTTTGATGATGTGACAGTTGACTGATCACACCACTGTGAGTAAGAAAAGCCCAACCAAGTTGGATCTACATAGTCCTGGGTGTGGCCAAGGGGATTTACTGAAGGCAGAAGACCTGCCCTGGGTAGGGTGTCGCCTGAATGGAGTAAAAGGGAAGTGAAGAAGGCAAGTTGGTTTCTGCTTCTTCCGAGGAGCTCCAGTCTTCGCCTTCACTTTGGACGGCACCTCCTGGCCTCCATCGCAGACCCTTCAGCCTCCTGATAGACTCGCATGGGACACTGCAGTGAGCTCCAGGCCTCCAGCTGGGTCTCTCAGGCCTCCAGCACATAAGTAGCCCTTCTGCACTCCACACCTGACTCCGTGGGTGGCTGCTGCAAGCCAACCTTGTCAATTCTTATGTATTTGTGTATCTTGCATTGAATGTTTCTCTAGTGAGCTCTGACTCACACGCCAAGTGCACTTTGCATCTCCAGTGTCTTCTAAGGGCATCGGGGTCACCTGGACGAGGTAAAGTCCTGTTTTCCAGTGGATGCTGAGAGACAATGGCAGGCGGTTCAGGCGCTGGAGTGGAGAACAAGAGCTGCCCGTCCATCTCCGTGCGCAGCGCCCTTGTAGGCCACCAGCCCGTCCCTGCACACCTGGACCTCATCTGTCTGATTATGCGATCACCGTGCATTCTCCTTTCACACACTGTGCTGTCCCCTCTGTGCAGAGAGCAAGTCCCCCAGCAAACGCACCTGCGGGCCGGCCGTCACCACCGTTCACCTCTCAAGTGCACCACACCCCTGGGCTTGGCACCAAGGCAGGCACCCTGCATCCACTGACCATCCACTGTCCTCTTTCTCTACAACATTTGTGCTTCAGAAGTAATGCATTTCATGTAAATATCTGGAAATAACATCATGTTTTATTTATAAGTGTGTAGTCAAATTCTGGCCTTCAACACAGAGAGACGGAGACAGTGTCCTTGGCCTCTTGGAAACCTGAGAGGGCTATCTCTGTCTAGGGCACAGGTTGACACGGTCAGACTTTATACTGAAGCCGGTGACCCCTGACCATGCCAGGATGATAGTCGACAGTCCCCAGGAGGGCCTGACTATGCCCCAAAGAGTACCCTGTGGACTAAGGTCTGGACTTCCGTTCCCATGGTGTCAGTTGACCTGGATGGAGTTCAGTACTGTGGGCAACTAACCAACCCATCGTGCCCTGCAGAGAGTCTCCCGTGTGATCTCTGGGCACTGAGGCTTGGGCAAGCGTCCCTGCTTGGCAAGACCTCACCCCTCTCATCACACACAGAGGTGAGATGTTCATGCCTCCTGACTGCAGAGGGCAGGAGACTCTCCATGCCTGGCTCATGCCCCGCCATCTGCTCCTTTAGCTGATTTCAATCTACATCCTTTTCTTAACCATTAGCATAATAGCACTAGTGGACACTGTGTGTTTTTCTACTGAACCATCAAACCTGGGGGCTGGAAACCCCAAGTAGAGGCTGGGGTAGGAAGAGAAGGCACTCACATGGCGGCCGTATCACCATGGGAATCAGTGATGCTCTAAAACCGACTTTTTCATGCATGCCATTTGAACTTCCTATGGAACCTGCCTTTGACAGAGCAGGAAGTGGAGAGGTAGAGAGATTCACGTGTGATAATCACGAAGGAGTGACCGAGTCAGGGTGCCTCCTGCTGCCTGCTCTCCTGGGCTTCCCAGGCCTTCGGAAGTTAGTTATCTATTCTGAGATCTCTATGCCCTGGGGGAGTGTCCAGAGACAGAGGTCCCTAACATTGCCCACAATCATAAACACAAGGGAATGAAAAATATTTTTTATCCTCTGCTATGAAAAATTACCAGTGAAAACTTAGTCAATGGTTATATGTCACTAAAGCAGTAACATGTTTTCAATATTTGAATGTAGGAGATTTAAACTGAAGGATAACAGGACACATTTGAAATTCTTTCGTGCAAAAGATCTGAAATATACAATGCCCTTGTGATCTTGGTTTGTCAATGGCTTCAGAAAACAGTCACATGCATCGTTAACCATTTTAACTTCATCATAGATGAAAATGAGAGAAACTAATTATTACATTCCTTCAACTGTCACCATAAACCTGAGAAATAATTACTATTTTTGTTATTGCTTTCATTTTTGCAAAAGGCCAGTGAAGTTAGGGTCACTGAGCTGAGTGAGACGCAGCAAGGTAAAGCACCTTTGTGCAAAGCCTGCGTCCAAAGCCAGAAGAGTTTGGACGGAGAGCAGACGCCTGCCGCTGGCCCTGACATCACCTCGGGTCTCGGATTCTTCCAGCCCATGCCCCCGGCAGGAAAGGCCGCAGAGCTCACTCCAGCCCAGGTGAGCACGGGACACCCAGCCTCCCCATGAAACTATTTTCTCTAAAGATATTTTTTAGTTGATGCACTCTGCAGCAAAATGAAATGAGAGGCCCCATAATCCAAGACAGCAGGACACATACATAAGGCCCCCACATCCAGGGTCAACAGAGCTCTTGCTTTCATCTCTTCTCCTTTTCCAGAAAAAGCAACAGACTCTCTGCCTGCACATGTCCCATTGTTTCCAAGATTGTCCTTGGATTCTCCACAACTTTTCTCCTATTTATTAGCAAGAAAGGATTGACTAACATTTGACTACATCTCCTAGAAGAACCCGAGGACACCTACCAACCTCTCCCAGAGACAAATCCACCGCCCACACTGTGCCAGGGAGAAGTAAACCCTCTCCAGCTTCCTGTGAGTGCTCTGTGCTGGTTACATTCACCTTCACCAGTGAAGTTCGAGCTGTGTGACCTAGGAGCATTGCTATGGTAGGCACAGTCTGGCTAATTAACTGCATCTGATGTTGGGGTGAGGGGGTTCTGCACGATCAGTCAGTATTCTTTGGGAGGCCATAGCCTTGGACCTCTGTGAGGGCTGTGTATTTGAACCTGTGTGTGCCACTTGGGAGGAACCTGGGGTCTAATACCTTTCAGGGGTTCCTTGGAAAAGGCTCCTGTGGGTGTTGGTTTGCAAGTTGAAGTGACCTCACATTCCCGTTATGAACAATGTGCACCCCACTCAGGTTCCAGGGACAGTTCTTTGTTGCAGTGATGGTGCCAAAGGGGGCTTCTGACGGCTCCCCTGAGCGTGGAACGAGCCTGCACCTGCTCTGTGTGAAACAGACAGCAGACGTCGCATGGAAAGCATGTGTGTCTAAGGTCCAGCTGAGCTGAAGAAAACCCAAAATGGAAACTTTTTTCTACATGCCATGTGTGCACGGATCCCAGAGTCCTCACGAGCCAGTTCACACACCCTGAAGTTGTATTCCTTTTTGCAATGCATGTGTTTATGTCACTGCAGCATCCAAAACCAATTTAAGCAGGCCCTGTCCCACTCAGTCGGCTACACCTGCATCCTCCTTCCCATACACACTTCTCTTTGCCAACGTTCACGATGAACGATCTCTTTTCAACTGTTTAATTCCTGTGGTGGGAATTTCACCCAATTCTCTATTGTTTTGTACTTCAGCAGCATTAGAGTAGGTCTTGTAACTCTTCCTCATCTTGACGGTCCCGTCCTTAACCTACACGGTGTGCAGCAGTATAAGGAGAAGGTGAGGACTCCCGGCCCTTCCCATGGATTCATGCTCTTCTCTCACTCTCCCCCATGCAACCCCAAAGGGCCTCACCTTGCTCTCCCAGGTTCTTCCTTTCTGGTGGCCCAGTCATTGTCTCCTTCTGGATTGTTCACACCTGTCCATCCTTGTCCTCTTCTGGAATAACCATCGGCTGCTCCTCCTAATTCCCATGCTAGTCTTTCACCAGAACACAAAGTTCACTCTTCCCAGAGCTTGAATCCTTTCACTCCCACAAAACTCACCTTGTTAGGGATGTTTTTATTTTTTAAGCAAGATTGGGGTGTATGTGGCCTTACCCTGTCTCTACAGTTGTGGGCTGAGCTGAAGCATCCAGCACCCCTGTGCGGTGTTGAAGTGATTCCCATGCAGGAACCCGGACAAGGCCCCCAGGGAAGAAGCCGAGTGGAGACAGCAGCTGCTTATCACCACGGCCTCGCCTGCGTGCCAATGACAAAATCTCTTGGCCACGATTTCTATGCCCCTTAGGATATCTGGGCTGCTATAGCAAATTTTTTAGACTGGGTACTTTATCAACACCAGACATTTACAGTTCACAAACAGCCCAAGATTAAGGCAGCCGCAGTCAATGTCTATGAAGACTTCCTGTGTGCTTTGCAGACAGCGCCTCCTGGTGTGCAGGCTCCAGGTAAACCCGGAGGAGCCAGCGCCCGCGTCCCCCAGGAGCAGCCCAACCTCATCCACCGGAACCTTTGTGATGCCCCACCTCCTAAGAGAGTCATGTTGGCTATTAGGTCACAACATGTGACTTTGGGGTGGGGGATACCAATACTGAGACCATGCCATTTGTTAAATGACCTTACAGGAATGCTGTGGAAGACTGACAGCAAACCTTGGTATCTATACCCATATCCTTGCTTTTGGGCACAAAAATTCACATACTGTAATACAAATGCCCACACACTCTTATGTGCTAAATGAATAAAACAATACTATGTTCAGCCTCTGTTTTAAACATCTCTTTCTTTTCAAATGCTAAACTAGAGCAAGAAAATAACTTTCTAAGAGTTTTGCAATTTGAAATTTCATAATCCTTTCATTTTTAGTGCAAAATGCTCATGGTTTGAACAAAGAAGGAAACAGGAACTTAGACAAATAGCTTAATTTTCCCTACTTCCTGTACTTTGAAAGAATAGCACAATGCCTATGAGACTGATGTCTGTCCTTCAGAATGTTCTGGAAAATGATCCCCAGAGCTGTAGAGGCCTGATTTGTTTTGCTGTAGCTGCACTATAGAAAGGTAGAAAATTTATTAAGTGGCACTAATAAAAATAAACAGGTTTGCAAACCTTAGAGTACTCAATGAGGGAGTAACAATGTGGAAATGGCTCCTGTAGTATCTGTTTATAAAAATTAAAGCATGGCATTTGGCTTTGTTTTTAAAGCTCTTAGAATTGTTTTGCACTAGCATTTATGTATTTTCCTTCTGAATTGCAGGAACTCTGCTAATCCTGAAATGCATGATGACTCAGATGCAGTATCTGCCCACACAAGCTTGCAGACTGCTGTGAAGATCGACTTCTGTGGGGATCATAATTCAATCACTGAGCAAATATTTGCCAAACTGTCTCTCCATGAGAGGGTGCCCAGGACTGGAAAGGCGGTGCATACGTGACTACAGGAGTGGGAAGGTAAATGCACATCTGATGGGCGAGGTGTGAGGGGAGGAGTTAGAAAAAGAATGTTCGAGAGAAAAAGAGGAGACCTCAAAAAGAATGAAAGACAAAGCAGAGGACAAGCGCTTGCAGGTGGTGACAGTGGCCTCTCCTCTGGGATGGGGACGTTACCGTGATTCCACGCTCCCTCTCCCCCAAAAGTAGAATCACAGGCATCACCACCATCAAATAGATCCCCCATGGCTGTTCAAAATCTATCATGTTCTTGCTGTGTGGAAATTATGCTAGAAATTGTCCTGTTTTTTCAGGTGACAGTGAAGGAAGTAGTTCGCTTTGTACACTCAGTGACCCAGAGAGGTGGCAGTGGATCTGCCTGGCCACCTGTCCTCCGACAGAGCAGTGGATACCCCTCCTCTCTTACCCACCACCAGCTTTCTTGCCTGACCACGCTTGTGTCAATGTGGCCACCGAAGAAGACCTGGCTGTGTTTCTGACTTGCGAGGTGGGCTACGTTTGGATTCTACTCTCCAGCATATGCCAGGAGTGTTATTCTGGTAATTTTGCTTTATGTGTTACTCCTACCAACCGATCCTACCATTCATTCCATGTGGGCTGTGACTGAACACTGTCCCTTGTGCCCTGAGACACCTTTGCTGTTTATTTCTTACAAAATGGCAACAATCATTCATCACTCCAGGGACCCACTGCCTATAAAATTTGGACAGTAAATAACTCCTGCTTCTGATATCTTAAGGGATAGCATTAAAAGTGACACAGGGCAAAGCTTCTAAACTGCAGTCTCTGCAATACTCTTCCTGGTACAATGTCAAGCCCAGAAATGGGCACATACTCCCCATCCCTGGGTCTCATCAGGGTCAGGCTGTGAAGGCCAAGATGCAGAATCACCAAGGCGGATCACAGAGATTCCAGCAGGTCCAGGAAAGCAGAAAGAAGGACGATACTGTTAAAGGAGAGCAACAGGAAGAAAATTCTCTTACACTGTAAGCAGCGAGAGCTCGGAGGAGACTAACCAGCAGACAGGTCATGTCTTACTCTTCTGCTCAGTCCTCGTACCACTGACAAATGTAAGTGGGTCCCACTCGGAGCCAGCACCGTTTGGGCTTTGACTGAGCAAAAATAGAAGCAGGAAAAGTCTACTTTCATAAAATGGATTGCGGACAGGCTGATCCTGTCTACTCGGTTACCCTTAGTTTTCCCTAAGATTAACACTTTTTGCACGTATTTTTCTTCTTAGCCACAAAGTTGAGCTAGAAACACACATTATAGTATAGTACAGCTCTAAACAGTAATATTTACAAGTAATATCAAAACCACATTAACTCCTCATGTTTCCTTCATGTCTGGAAATGTAATTAAAATGATAAAAACTAAAGGGAATTTTACCATCTTGGGTAGTCACATTACTGAGACAAATCTCCCCCATAAAACATACTAATACCTTTGAAAAGCAAGTGAAGTGTTTTTTAAAAATTCAATTCATGAGCTTTCTTCCAAATAAGGATTATACTGCTCCATATATAAATGTTAATGCCTACACTGAAGATATTATATTAAGGCTTTATTTCTCAGCTACATGCAAATCCAAGCCTAAAAGAGTAAACCATTATTCCTAATTCTGATGCTTCGCCACATCTGAACATCATCTGCAATTAGCTACAAACAGTATTTCTGGATGACCCCATCTCAAAAGGCTTACCGAGCCTGGGGATGGGCAAGCCTGCCTTTCAATGGGGACACAATTACTCATGCGTTTCTTCCTTAGGCTTGGTCATCTGGCTACTTGTCCAGTAACTGGAGGAGTTTTATTCGTATTTAACTGGCATGCGGGGTGTGTGTGTGTGTGTGTGTGTGTGTGTGTGTGTGTGATGTCAGTACTTCATGCGTTTTCCTTTGAGCTCCTGGCATGGCTGAGCTGCATTCACCAGAGAGGACATTTCTGTCTCTGAAAGTTCTCTTTGCCTTGGGGATGCCCATGGTGTTGGGAAGATCACCAGTTCCTGCTTCCCACCTGTTGATGCTGTTGTTGCTGACGCAGGTGTTCGGTTTGGACACAGGGAAACACAACCTTGTGAGACCTCTGCAGATGTAGATGGCTGTTTCCAAAGCTACACTTATGTTCAAGAATCCCCCAAACACCAGGCTTCCATTTCCAGGATTCAAGATGGGACCAATGCCCGGATCCTCCTTAACGCCCTGCACCCACACTGCTTTCTGCTGAGACCCTCAGAGTAAGGCACCTTATGCCCTCTGCCACTGTTTATGTAACCTCAGGACACCCAGGGTTCTCCAGTCACAGCCCATCTCCTTACTCAAGCCTGGGTGAGGCCCCACACTACTGCAGGCACCTCAGATCCACCCTGATGCCCCATCTCCTGTGGAGAGCACCCCGATTCTCCTAGCACTTTCTGCGGGGCAGAATCTCCATCCTGGACTTGTTCAGCCTTGAGGCAGCTGAACGTGCTCTAGCAAACCGCAAGCGAGGAGAGGGAGTGTCAAGGCTGCACTCCTGGGGGCACGCCATTGCCCACTCACGGTCTGTGCAGCACCCTTCTGCGCCCTCCTCTCTTCCAGTCTCCAGCACTGCCATGGAGCCCAGGGGTCACTGCATCGGGCAGCTGGCACCCTGTGTGAACTGTGACAGCGCTGCCTGTGCTGGCTGCATGGGCCTCAGTCCCCACAACAGGCACAAAGCCACTCTCACTGCACCAGCAGTCTGCAGTACTGACCTTCAGCCTGACCTCTGTCTCCGGCTGTGGACTCACACATTCCGCATCTCCCCGCCCACCTTCCTGGGTGTCTGATGAGGAGCTTGAGTTGCACATGCCAGAGCCTGGTGTGCATTGCTTCTACTCACGCTTGTTCCCTGCAGCCTGCCCCACTCGGAGACACAGACCAACCCTCCTGTTGTTCAGGCTAAAGTCCCGGGTCCTTCCAGATCTCCCTGTCTCTCTCCCCACACCACCACCCTGCAGCATTCCTGAGCACTGCACCCTCTTGGGATCTGTGGAACTCGATTACACCCACAGCCGACGCGCCAGCCCACCCTGCCTTCCCCTCCAGCAGATGGTGACTATCGTCCCCAACCGCAGTGTCCACTGTGACCTCCCCCACCTCCTGCTGCACAGCGGCAGTGAGACTGGGGAACCTGTCAGGCCACACCCTCTGGCTCAACTCCTGCTGGGTGCTCCAGGTCTCAAAGGGACAATGGCACAGTAGTGTCCCCAAGGCCCATTGTCCCACATGACCTCGGGGTCCTCCTGCTCCCTGGGCTCACTACTGCAGTCCCCCAGCCCTGACGCAGGACCATGTCCTCCTTGTGAGCCACTCCCTGGCTCCCACCGGGAGTTTCCTTGCCCCATGTCACAGGAAGCCTGGGCTCCCTCCTCAGGGGTCCATGTCTTTCTTTGGTGTTCATCACCCTGTCACATGCTCACATCCCACAGGATACACTAATATCATCTATGTACACAGACAGATTTCATGTGCTGTGTAACAGGCCTATTTTGTTTGGTCTTTTACTCCTGTGTTCCTAAAAAGTTTCTCGCCATGGTAGGAACTCTAGTTTTCCCTGGTAGCTATTTAGGTCTCAGGCCTCTGGTGTGCTTAACAGTCATTTGCCACTTCTTTGTGGGACTGCTTGATTTTAAGTTGTATGTCCACTGATAATTTCAATGTAAAAATAAACTGGCTAACAATGGTCAGAGAAAACAAGGACTTCATCACCCTGGAGCTAATCCAGGAAGCTGTGTCCTAACAGCGGTGGAAACTGAGGCTGGGGAGGGGTGCAGGAATAGTGGGCCCTGCGGGCACCATGGGCCACCCTCCATGGTGCGCCTGGCACATGAACGCCAGCAGATGATTGCTGGTTTACACTGCTGTTCAAGAATTCATTGATGAAGCTTCTCATCTCAGTGTGCGTCCCTAGTTCTTGAAAGCCACTTTAATCCTGTGCTTAGTTTGAAGACGTAGGTGCTCCCAGTAGAAGCCAGCCAAAAGGCTCTGGAGTGGTCCTGAAAAGTCATGGAAGCACTTTAAAATTACAAAAGGTAGTCCATAACCAGGGGAAAATGTTAGAAATAAATAAGAATTAGAAACCTCTTTATCACCAAACCAAGTACACATCCTGACCTATGCATTGACAGCTATTCTCTAATAAGACGCATCCTCAGAAAAGGTACATTAAAGCAGATGACTGACTACACACAGTATCTTCATGTAAGATATTGTTATACTTTGTGTCTGGATGTCCCCCCAAAGTCTCATGTGGTCATGGGGGCAGGATTCTAGAGTGCATGATTGATTCATGAGCCAATGCTGTGATTATGGGTGTGAGTGCTACGCCCACCCTACGTTGGGTGTGGCCCGCATACAGTATAAGGGACAGAAAGCTCTTCTCTTGCATGCGCCTCCATTTTTGTTGCTTTCGCTATTTTCAGCTGCCATTAACTGTTGTTTCTCTTCCACACCACTCTGCCTTGGAGCTAGCTGATTATGGATTGAAACCTCCACAAACTGTGAGCTAAATAAACCTTTTCTTTCTTAATTTTGGGCATCAAGTGTTTTGTCTCAGCAAAGAGAAAAAAAGTAACCAACACAGATATGCTTCCCAGAAAGTCAAGAAAAATGAGTCAACACATCACTGTTTTGACCAAAATTAATAGACTAGTGAAACTGTTTATTCAATTCGGTAAGCTCATGACACACCCATTTTCCTATGATCATATAGCCTTGTTTTTATTCCTGGGGTGGGTGGCTGTGAAAAGCCCATTCCCTCCCAGGCATACCTTTACCAGCCACGCACAGGACACTATAATCAACATGCATCCAGGCCTCTTCTCCTGTTTGCAGGATTTCCTGGAAGACAAATTCTTAGACTTGCAATGGCTGGGTGATACTTGAGGAAATTTTGAATTTTGAGAAGCAGGGCCACATTACCCTCCAGAAAGCTTGTACTGATTCCTTCCCAACGGTTTGTAAGGCTCTGTTACACAGAACTTCTCCCACTGCCTTTGAGCCTGACAGGTTAAATGGCATCTATTTAATTTTGTTTTTATTAACCTGAACAATATCATGTATATGTTCCCCTCTGTCAATGTCCTCTGGGTTTTCCTTGGCCACATAGTAACATATATTAATTTAAAACTCTCAGGTCACGTAGCATCACATTCTTATTATAAAGCACAAACAGACGGGAAGAAGCATCACCAGTGCCGTTCCCCTAGCCCTAGGTTCCATCCGGCTATGAAGGAGTTTGCTCTTTTGTTCTTCTGTTATTTTTTTAGTGAATGTGTACAATATTATATGTATTTAAACAGTGTGCAACTCTGCTTTATATTTTAAACATAATTTTTTCATCCAACATGTTTTTTTTCAATTTCAATAGATATAAAACTGTATTTTTATTTTTGAATAATATTCCATGCTATGGCTATAATCAGGCTTATTTAACAATTTTCCTACTAACAGAATGTTTGTTATTTTATTATAATAAATAATCATTTATTCAAAATCCTTTTGTTTGTCTTCTAATGCAAATGTACAATAAATTCTAGAAGGATTACTGAGGGGTTAAATTAATAAATGAAAAGGAATAGATATTTTAGCACTTAATAAGCTAAATACTCTCTAAAACAGCTTCGTTAATTTATATTCCAACTAGTAATATCTGAAAAAAACTTTGTATTATCAAATATTATGCTTTTTTCTTGAAATAATGGGTGAAGGAAGTAGTTTCATTATTACTCTTTCAAATCCTTCTATTACTAGTGAGGTCAAGTGTCTTTCAATATGCTTAGTAAACTCCTAAGTATAACTCCCTTGCTGGGAATGCCTAATTTTCATTTTTCTTAGTTTACTAGCTTATTATTCATTCTTTGAAATTTTTTTACTAAAAATTTTATTCTCCAAATTCAGATAACATACGACGCCATTTTTTCTCAGCTTGTTAATTTGTTTTTTTGTCTTTTTATCTTTTTCAAGCAGTCTTGGGATTAGTCAGTTTCATGTGGGTAAAGTTGTCTTTTACTATTTGCTTTTGAAATTTACACTTACCATCTGAGAATTGTGACTCAAGGGCAGAGGTGGTGGAGATTAAATATAAGATTTGTTGACAGGAGGTACGAAGCGTGTGGTGAATCTACAGTTGACTTGTGAGCATGGAGTCCATCTCTAGGAGAACAACCAGGGCCTGTTTTGAAGGAGGGTGAAATGATTACCCCGTACTTCAACTTCTGCAAATGCAACCTCCACGTACGCACTGTCCCTCTCCATCCGTGTGTCCGCGCCGCGGTCCCGGGATGGACCTACTGCGGGTCAGCTCCCTGGTCTCATTTCTTTCCTTTTTCTGGTGCTGCCTTCCTCGTTCCGCACTGCTCCAGCCGTTGGATGTCCATGGAAATGAGAATGGTTCGTGTGGTTCTGAGTTCGTGCATTTTTTGTCTTTCTTTCTTTCCTTTTTTTTTTCTGTAAAAGAGCCCAGCTGTGAATGAATGTGTAGGGCCCCAGGTCACTCTAACTGCTTTTGTGCTCATTTTCAATTCTACCAGCGTGCCCTGGCGGAGAGCCAGGCGCTGGGTTGGCAGGATGTTCCCACACCGCTCATCACAACCTTCCCGAATCGCCGACCTAACAAGCCTCATCCCAGGCCCATTTTGCAAATGAAAAGCTCTGGAAAGAGGCAGAAGTGTGCTTGGTGCCTGATCTGGAATCCACCTGCCAGGTCTTTCAGAGGAAGGCTTTTAAGGACTGAGCGCTTCTATTTACAGAATGTCTTCATAATTTCATTTCCTTCATCTACTCTTCTGCCCTTCATTTGCTCTCATGTTTAATTTCTTCAGCCTGTTATTTGTGTAGATGCCCTCCTACATCAAAGGCCGGGCGTCAGGGACTCGCAGGGAAGGGGGTGGTGGAGCCCGTGCAGCCCCGGCGTGGGGGGCTTTGTCAAGGTCGGAGAGAGCAGTACTCAAGCTGTTGCCTGCTGCTTCCGAGCTATGTGGCATCAGGGCCGGAATCCACCTGTGCGGGTTCTGAGTGTGAGGAGGAAGGAACAGTGTACTTAAACCTGGCTGGCTGAGGGCTGAGGGCGTGGTGGTCATCAGTCTTAGATCAAAGCGATCTGACCCAGGATTCTGCGGGAGGAGAGCCCCGGTCTTACGGCCCAAGCAGGTGGGCTGGGTGTGTCTGGAGACGTGTAGGCTTGGAGCAGATCTCCCTAGGGTTCGTTGCTGCTGAGGTCCTCCTGCCCTGTCATAAACTGGCTGTGCTGCCCTGCTACTGAGCCCAATACTCCATCGCTTCCCTCCAAGGGTCTCTGGCATGGGTGCACCCTGCAAGTGCATTTTTCTAGAGTTCCAGAGCCAGATGCCAGACTACCTCTCCTTCCTGCAATTAGGGAGGGTTGGGGAGCAGGCTGACTTCATTGCCAGAATGCTGGAGATCACTGGTCATTTGGGGGGCCTTGTGGGGGACCCCGGGCTATCTGAATCTTATGCGATGTGAGCTCAGTGCAGTTGTCTTTATGGAGGGTGACTGAAGACTCCTTTTCCACTCATTCCTACAGCCGTTGCAGAGTTTATCCCTGCATTAAACTTAGCAGTCAGAAGCCAAAAAGTGAGCCCTAGCCTCGTGGACCTTTGCAGATGTCTTCTGTGAAACTGCCCTGGAGCCCTGGCTGTCAGCAAGGACACACAAGCAACTCCTCAGAAAGTGGCTGCTGCATCTGATAACCGAGTCCTTTTACAAACATCATTTGGTAGATGGATCCCACCTTGCGCCATTGCTTCTAGCTTAGCTCAGAGCTGGGTTTCCAAAGGAAACTGCTGCGTTCCTCCCTGAGGAGCACACAAAGCCCATGAGTGTCTCACAAAACAGCCATTGCCAAGCACCCACTGCCACGTGCTGCTTTGGGCAAGAACAGGCTGCATCGGCGGCCATGCAGACCACAGTCTGAGGTCCACAAAGACAGAAAGCAAAGGCTTCGAGGGAGAGGCAAGTTTCAGAGAAGGAGCACAGCCATTGGTAGAAGAGGGTGATGAGAGGAGCCAGGATGAGCCCATTATGATGCAAACGGGGTGGGGAGGGTCATGTGGGAGCAGGACAGAGGTCGCCAGCTGAGCCTCATGCGGGAAGATCAAACGCACCACTGCCTGGCTGGCAGAGCTCAGCTGCTGGAAAGGCAGAGGCATGAGAGTAGAGAGAGTCTAATGGGGTCCAAGCCCCAGAGGGACACACAGAGCCCACGGGGCGACGTGGGATGGGAACCCCCGGCAGGTGCACTGGGGTAGAAGAGCAGTGGGAGAGGAAGGTGGGCGGCCAGCGAAGAGGGCACAGAATGCTCCAAATGGTTTGGAGCAAGACAGCCGCCGAAAGAAATAGGAAATGCTCTGCTGCCTCCAGGACTCTGGTGCTAGGGTTTTGCAGTTTTGTTGGCTAAAGGAGTGGGAGATAGTGAAGAGCATCTCAGCAACTCTCCTCACTGCTGAGACTCAACTCAATACTCAACACCCAGCCCAGGAGAGGCTGATTTTGGCTGTGATTACCATCTCTGATCAGTTGCCAGCTTGAGGGAACTTGAGGGTAGTCTGTAGGAACAGGAGAGCATGGCTCACCAGTACTGGGGAATACCAAGGTCATGGCCAAGGTCACAGTCTGTAGGAACAGGAGAACATGGCTCTCCATTGCTGGGAAAGACCAAGGTTATGGTCAAGGTCATGGCCAAGTTTCCATTCAGAGCACAGCAATGGGAAGCAGTACAGAAGAACCATAAAATCATGAAGGGACATATGCCTCAAGCGTTTCCTCCACCCAAAATGTATGTCTGGCTTGTTTTTATATTATTTGGCATCAATTTTCCATATTAAACTTATATTTTGATATTTACCTATAACTATGTTCTACACATTCATTAGATTTCTTAAATCTTTTTAACAGTTAAGAAAAGGAAGAAATTAACTTTGTAAAAACTGGTGACAAGTTTTGTTTTGTAAAATCTGCTGATAATTGAAGTTAGAGATGTGGGTGGTACCACCCTCCATCCATTGATACCATGCCACAGAAGTCACTCTAGGTCTAAATCAAATGCATTTAGGATTATGCCTCTTTAAAGTTTTCTAATAGGAAACAGGGACGACCTACTTCAGAGTTCCTAATGACCACTATAATATTGTTTAGGTATAGTTTTGTCCTGTGGTAGTTATTAAAGTTGTCTTGTATTCATTAAAGCATTTGGCATTTAGAGGTTGGGAGACACCGTTCTTTTTATTTTCTCTTATTGTAGGGTCCTAAAAGATTTTATGGTGCATATCAATGTTGGTATGTGTCTTACTTCTTTTGTTGCTGAGACACAATTTGAAAGTGGAGAGATTTATTTTGGTTCAGAGTTTGTAGAAGTTTCAGTTCATACTCTACTGGCTCCAAGGCAGGACAGCATCACAGAGGAGAAACAGCTCATTGCAGGGCAGCCAGAAGCAGAGAGAGCAAGGGAGGAGGAGAGAGAGAGACTCTTCCAGGCCACGCCCCCAGTGACCAACTCCCCCACCAGGCTTCGCCTTCCAACATCACATCCAGCTGTAAACTCATCAGTGGACTAATCACCCCTGTGGTCCATTCACCCCCTAAAACCTCTCTTACAATCACACGAGGCTTCAGGGGGACATCTAGATAGAAGCCATGACAATATAATTCATCAGCAAAGACCCTGATAAATTCATCAGATGCAGGTCCCTCTGGTGGACCCTGCACCTCTCTCCATTTGATTCTCTGCTGAGTGGGCAGCAGGAGTTCACAGGAACCCTCCAGCCTCAATATCCCCTGACTTCAGGTGAAGCCTAGAAAATCGAGATGAGCTCAGCAGAATTATGCCCAGGTCCGGATGCACAACCCAGGTTTTCTGATCCTGCTCATGTGCTTCATCCACCAGAACATCCGTTTTCTCTTGAGTAAGGCTGCTAGCACATGGCTGGTATGGTTTATGTAATTTTCATATAGAAAGACCCAGAAACATCACATATAGAAAGCATCACATTGATGCTCATATTAACAGAGTACATTAAATTAATTTAAAATATCACATGAGTTTATATTAATAAAAATAATTCCAACTTTGCTTAGTGGTCATGAATAAAACTTTGAAGGTTTTCATCTGATCAACATCTTCTTATGCACTCTGACTAGGACGGAAAGCGTGGAAGGAATGAATCGCTCTCCTGCAGGGCGATTCCAGGGCTGCTTCCAGGTCTGTGGAGGAATCGTGACAGAGGACGTCACAGTGAGCATGACGGCCGCCTTCCCACCTCTTTGTACTCCACTTTGCCGCTGTCCTCTGTCTTCACCTTAACTGTGCCACAGGTGTCAGCATGGTGCGTGTTCCTATTCAGCTGTTCATCCACTGATGAAGAGCAAACACATCTTTCTGTATAGGTAGCTGTTATTTCAGAACAACATGAAACACGAATCCCTGTGCTATCAAAAATATGTTCCATATGGAATAGAGCAGATTTCATTATGAATTAATGTTGCTTTTAGTCCAGATATTCATGGGTTTGTATCTGTGTGTGTGAAGGTTTTAAAAGTGAAAATCCTTTAAGAATATAAAAGGTGCTCTTTTAAAAAATTATGACTACCTAACCTAACAAGTATGCCATTGAATTCATTAACTGCCGTAAGATTCTACCATGACTTCTAACACATTCCACCACGGCACACTGGAGCTTGGGCGTAGGATTCACCGAAAAGAGCAGGAGAGAAAACAGTCATTTTAAGAGTAATTCTATAGGAATTACCTCCTCTTAAGATGCCTGAGAAATCAAGTCCTCTTGCTCAATACACCCCTGTGTAGTCTTCCAATCTTCTCCCCCAAACACTGACTCCTCCCTCTTTTAAAGTGCTGACAGGAATTGCTATGCCAGTTTGCCACACAAATGAGCTCTGCAATGTCACTGAAACACTGCTAGTTAGGGAAGAGGCTTGAGAGAGGTCAGTATACACCTTAATTCTCAAGATATTTGGCTGTTTACCTTTATTTGTTTATAGCTGCAGATAAAACTGGATGTCTCCAAGCTACACATGCGAAGTGATTTCATTGAATACTTCTAGGATTGTATGTAACCAGTTTTTTCCGGAAGAGAATGCAGCCCTCTAGGTGGGGCATGTGGGAGACTGGTTCCACTACTGCATGGACATCAAACTGCATGCACACTCAAGGCCTTGTATAAAATGGTGCACCACTGGTGTGCAACATCCTCCCATACACTTTCGATCCTCTGTAGATTGCTCATGTTACCTCGCTGTGTTAGTCAGCTTTCCCACTGAGGGAAACAAAAACCCCACATCTACAATTTGAAGAAAACACATGATTTATTTGGCTCATGGTTGGAGTCTGGGACATTTAAGCTTCTCAATCTTTGATGTGAATCTAAGGAGGAAAGAATCTTTGCCTACATAGTTCCCAAATCCTCAGCTCCAGTTCCTTCCATGGGGAGAACAGGTCTTGAATATAGCTATGCAGGTATTTTTAACAATGTATGTCATGAAGAAATATTTTTGTCTTAGATGATGGTTTTAGTTTTGTGTTGCTATAACAATATTTAAGGGTGAGCAATTTATGAAGTGAGGAGGACAGCGCCAGTGGCTTCCGTGAGGGCCAGGCCCCACGAGCTCAGCACCTTGCGCCAGACCTCAGCTCTGAATGGCCTGTCACCTCTGGTCACCACAGCAGGGACCGCATTTGCTGGCAGAAGCATGTAGGGGACAAACACATCCAAACTATCGTGATGGTGGGTGGTAAGGTCCAAGAATCTTAACAACAATCTAATGGCTGGTTTTAGCATATTTTTGCTTATAATGTAACCTTTTATAGTCCTTCTTTATACACCATTAATAGCCTATATGATATCACGCAGCAAGTATGACATCAGGTGTAAAGTCTATATAAGGAAGAACCAGTTGCATTTTTCAGTACCAACAACACACAAGAAATTAAAAATTTAAAAAGAAGCTAGATGTTTTGCTTGTTTTGTTTTCTCTTTTATTTTGTTTGTTTTTCTGAGACAGAGTCTCTCTGAGCAGTCTAGGATGGCCTGGATGTTGCTATGTGGCTCAGGTTTGCCTCAAACTCACCATCCTTCTGCCTCAGTCTGTGGAATGCTGGGATTACTGGTGTATATCATAACTTAAAATTTCAGAAAAATCTTAAAAACCTCTGAATAAATTTAAGGAGTGATATGTAATAACTTAACATGGTAAATGTAAAAATATTATAGAGTAAAATTTTAGACCTGAAGAAATGCAGATATATGTCACATATTTGTATATTGGAAGACATGACATCATAAAAATGACAATAATCTAGACATTAATATTTAGACACTGTCCATTCTCAACTCTAGTGGAGTTTTATTTGAAAAAAACTCAGAAGCAAATTCTAAAATTTCTAAGAAAAGTCTAAAATTTCTGTAGAAATAGAGAAACCTGAATATATTGATAAAGAGCAATTTTGTGAGTAAACAAAGCTGAGACCCTAAGGTATCTGTCACCAGGCTCCCCATGCTAGAAATTCAGTAGTTAAGTCCAGAAGAAGACAGCCCATCAACAGGGACTAAAGAGGCAAGAAGTAGACATAACATAGGCTAATATTTGGGAAAAGAACGTATCAGATTGGGTCCTGCACAAATAAACTTCTTAATTGCATGTTCAAATTGAAAAAAAATTACCCAGAATCTTTAAAATAAAAGATAAAACACAACATGTCCTTGAACTAATCACCAAAGAACTTTACAAACTCAGATTAGAAGATTGGTTTTTTATCAAAACACAAATGTTACAACAAAATAAAAATGTCAGTAACCTAGACATGTTAAATTTAAAATTCTGTTCAGACCATTAGCTAGAGGCAGGGGCAGGTCACCAAAACTGATAACTTGCAAGATTTACTTATAATACTTGCATATAGGATATGTAATGACAGCTTACAAATGCACAAGAGAGGGATAATGCCAAAATATCAAAAGGCAATAGTCCTGACCCTTTGCAGAACACAATCCTGAAATGGTCAGTCTACAATGCACACACACACAAAATGCTCAATTTTTCAGCTGCCAGAAAAAATTAACTGAAACCTTCACAATTAAAGAGCACTACATCTTCTCTAAAAGGAGTGCTTTACAAAGCACTGGGAGCACTTCCAGTGTTGGTGTGACTGCAGAACACCTGGGAATGTCATACATTGTTACGGTGTTGTAATTAGAGTTATTCTGAAAACCTGGTATGCTCTGTCTCCAAGAGGGGCACATCGTTTTACAGGCAATACCATTGGCAGGCATGCATCACACATGTACCACAGATACCACAAATTCACCCAAGGGCAATAGCTGGGTGTCCACAGTGGCACCATTTGTAATGACCACAAACTAGGAATTATGTAAGTGCATCTACCATGTAAATAAATGTGACTGATTCACAAAATAGAGTATAGCAAGGAAAATGAGCACATCACAAGTGTACGTGACGCTGGATGAATAGGACAGCTCTCACTGTGTGAAGCAAGCTTAGAGTAGACCAGCACAAAGCTTATAATTATATTTCTAGATGACTTTTGTAATTTGTCAAAATAGGCACAACTGATTGATACTGTTGCTGCTAGCAGAATGGCTGCACTTGTGTTGAGATTCATGATTTGAAGAGCACAGTTGGGAGTTTCTGGGAAAATTTCCTGATCACGAAGCTTCACAAACTTCTACTTTAGGAAAATCATCAGCTCTGTGTGCTTGATCCATGCACATTTCTGTATTCATGTTTATTCCGCTGAGTTTATACAAATCCTAAAAATATTTCTTAAACACCGACATAAATGAGTATTTTCTATAAGAATTTTTAATATAAATAGTAACTATTTTTAATATAAATAATACCTAATTTTTAATATAAATAGTGACTACTTTCTATAAGAATATTTAATATACATAGTAACAAAGGAAAATAATCTATAATCATGTCTAAAAACAGTGCTTGGAGTTAAATTGCTGGGTTAAAAGGCAGGCAATGCCACTGACTCTACTGTCTTGGAGTATTTAGCCTCAAGTCAGAAATGAAAATTGTGCTAGGCCAGCTAAAAGCCTGCAAAACATAAGACTGTGTTCACCTGTGATTCAGCACCTGTTAACCCCACTGCAATGTTCTTAAAGTGCTGATATTAACTGACTGTGCTGGCTCCTGTTTCTTTTCAAAGATAACACATGGTAACATATCGGCCTGCCCACAAAATGACCTCACCTAACAAGCTGACACAAATTCCAGTAAAGTAAAGGGTAAAGATAAGACTTTCCCATGTATGATTACCACTGAGAGACAAACTGTTCTAACCAGGTTGTGCTTTTTGCTTTAAATTCTGCTCGCTGTAAGAGCTTGGCACTGCTCTGAACCTGCCCTGGTGCAGGAGCTTAGACAGTCCCAGCCAGTTATTATTATTAAAGGCTCCTAAACTTCTGATTTGGTTTTGGTCTTGTGGTTCGGTTTGGTGTCAGAGGATTACAGAAATAAAGTATTTCCCACCTTATGTCTTATTGTGAGAACTGGATATACTAGCATAAGAAGTGCAATGATCTGAAGCTCTAAAAGGATCAATAAACATGAAATCTTCAGGTACCAATACAAGACAGTTTTAGACTGGGTTTTCTGTAGAGTATGTGAGCAATTCAGCTGCTCTTCAGGTTGAATCCTGAGGTTTTATATCCAGGTTAATCACTAAATCACATTCACAGAATCACATAATGCCTAATTATTGATACTATCATTTATTTACATAGACTTATTAATATAATATGCTGTATCATGTGTAGCTATTTTTATGGTTTGGAAGGGATAGATTGAAACCAATAGGGAGATAGTTTTAAAATTATGTTACACAGTTTCATTTAATAAGTCTTGTAGAGAAGAAATAAATGTACTTAACAACTGGTACCACAAAAGTAGTTGGTTTTCATATACAGTAACTTTAAAATACAAGCCCAAAGTAAGTCAGATAGATTTGAAGGCCACAATTTACTAAATACTTTAGCCCTCGCTCCAAAGATGCCATGGTTTCTGCATAAACATTTCAAAAGACTTTACTGTCCTATATAGGTGAAGAGCAAAATGAATTTCAGCACAGCTGACTGAACATTTCTGCAGCTCCTATTGTCTTCATGGGAAACATTTCTGGAGCCAAAAACTCAGGTGGCTTAAAATTTATTTCTTGACAGATAATGATCTAATAGGTCCTATTTCTCTTTTATGTATTTCCCACAGCTAGTCTAAACTGCATTCTACTTAATGTACAAAATCAACATTTGTGCTTGTTATGTAAAATATTGTATGCATACCACATTAACCTGAAAAAGTTATAAATCATTTCCATGTTGCACTGATATACAGACATATGTATGTACATGTACATGTACCTTATTTATACATTCACATATATACACATTACATACATATACCTTGGTTTATGAACTTGTGAACTAATTTGCTTAATTTGCTTTACAAATTTGGGAAGATGGCTGTATTTGTGTTTGTGTGGAGCCCTACTCATATCTGCCACCTGAAGTGCAGTTTGAGAATGGAAGCAAAATTTTGCTGAACACTTTTGTTTGTGAACTGAATTGACTAAAGTGTTTGTGAACTGAGATATAGATAGATAGATAGATAGATAGATAGATAGACAGACAGACACTTTTTTGCCAAAAATGTATCAAGGACATGGAAAGAGTCCAGAGACTGTGACTGCACTGACCCGGGCCACCGGCGGACTGCGGACCCACGGGGGCTGTGTCTGCTCCCTGCAGCGCTCAGTCCTGTGGTCGCTCCGGGTTCTGACTCACAAGAAATTGTCTCCTGTCAGATACAACCCAGGCACTAAACTGGGAAAGTATTTTTACTGATTGGCACAAACTTGCATTAAATCCATAGGTAAAAAAAGATTCTAATTCTATAATCATTCACTTCGAATTTCTTGTTCTTTGATAGACTTAATACAAAGAGTGTCTACCTTAGCCCTCATTTGCATATATCAAAATGCAAAAGACCATGAATGGAAAATGTGCTACCAAACAAGTCACCATTTTAATGTATTCTGAAAATATGTTTAAGAATATTCATGAATTCTTAAATTTATAGAAATGTAATAAATACAATCATCCAACTGTACGATACTCAGGCTTTAGAGTGTGTTTGCTGAAGTTCTCCCGACCGTGCAGCTTGCTCTGCACTGCGCTGCTCTGTTCTCTGCAGTCTTAGGTGGGCGCCAGCCACTGCCTGCACTGTTTGTTACAGGTTATGGGACACAAGGACCTGCAGAGTGAACTGAGGGCTTTGAGGGACACACAGGTCTGTGGGGACTGAGGGACCTGAGCCGTGCTCTGTGGAGGGAGTTGGACCGCATCACAGAGTTCCAAGGTTTACTGCATTTATTCAACAACCTCCAGAACCTTCCAGGTTGCTCCACACAGCTGGACAGGGGTGCTCGGAGTTGGACACAGGACCCAGAGCTCAGCGCTCGCCTCTCCTGCCTCTGTCAGATGCCGGAGATGCTGAGTGCGGTGTGAAGATGGTGTGCTACCACCATGAAGAGGAAAAGAGCTGTCTCCAGAGAAGGGAAGGCTCTGAAAGAGGTCTGTGCCTGAAAGACTGAGATGGCAGCCTAAGAATGGAGTGAAGCTGTCCAAGCACAGGAAGGAAGGAGCACTTCCACGCAGGGAAATGAAACAGTAGTTAATTTTTATCATAAAGATAAGTCATAGACCATAACCCCAGGAAAGAAAAAAGCCAAAGTCCAGAAGGCTGGGGAAGACAGCCAGATCAGAACTTCAGAGCTAGACGAGGGGAAGCTGTGGGTCAGATAGGGGCAACAGGGTCCCCTTCCTGACATCAGGGGGGACCTTGGGAAGTGGAGAGAGGTCGGGCTCCACGTGGAGAGCTGCACACAGCAGGATGGGGAGACCCAGGCCCTGGGCAGCAGGACTGTACGGGAGACTGTGGGATACTGAGGGTTCAGAATACAGTGACACTTGCAAATGTGGGGAGATGCAAACTGGGTTTCTACTTAGGGTGGGCGGAGGGAGGGCATTCATATAGCAGCATCTTTGGAGAAAGATACAGACATTGAGCTGTGTGTCCCTCAAAGCCCACAGCTCTCACTGCAGGTTCTTGTTTTCCATGAAGCCCAATTTTTGTTCAGGAAAGAGTACAAGGAGCGTGTGTACATGAGTCTTCACCAAACAACTGCACTCGGAAGCACCTGAGCACGCCTGTGCATGTGTGCCGCCTGCTGCGATGACTCAGCCAGAGGCAGCAGCTTCAGTTACACGCGCAGGGCAGGCAAGCTGAGCCACACCACAAGCCGCGTTAACAAGACCCTGGTCAATCACCTTGTTAGCTTAGGTTTTGCGAGGAAATATGCACATGTAAGAGAAATGGAGGTGACCTCATGGGAAACTGTTTATTCTTTAGTGTTCACTGAGAATCCTGAAAAGCCATTAGAATCAGACAGGTGTGTGAATTATAGAAACAATCTGACCTTTTCAGAGCTTTGTCAGTATTTATTGGCACACTTAGTGACATTTATAGTGTTAAATGAAAATATAAAAGCTTGAAGCTGCCAATGTAGTAGTTATAAGGACAATATCCGATCATAGGATGCTATAAATTATTTGAACATAGCCGAAATACAAATTTCTCCTGCTCATAGCAATGAAAATACTCTTGGAAATACACCCAGATAGTCTCTATCAGAGGACTAGGGGAGGCAGTACTCCTTCCACCGATGAATGATTATGAGAGCATCGCTACATGTGCACATGTGCCGGGTCATCGTCCGAGCCTAAGCTACTCATCATCCCATGCTCTCACCACTGCTCTGTCCTTATTTCCTATCCTCCTGACTCCTCCCTCCACTCTCCCTAAACACAGAGATGCGCGTGTGAGCTCATGATATTTCAGGCTCTTACCAACCCCACTCCTGGAACCAACACAGACTGAAACCCAGCTGAAAGGTGACTTTCCCCAGTAAGATGATTACAATGTCTCTCTTCAGGTCAGAGAGAACACTTTGGTCTTCTGATCAACAGGAGTGAAGCTTATTGTTAGTTGTAGATGTGTACAAAATGATACACAGTGTAACTTAGCTCTGTGTGGGGCAACTCAGCCACATTAATATTGTCAATAAGATTTTGGTTAACTTGTTTTTTATTTATTTATTTATTTATTTATTTATTTATTTATTGTGTGTGTGTGTGTGTGTGTGTGTGTGCTAGGGATGGAACACAAGGCCTTCCCCTTCACCTATGTCCCCAGTCTTTTACTTTTTATTTTGAGATAGGCCCTTGTTGAATCTCTAAATTGCACAGGCTGGGTTAAAACTTCCAATCCTCCTGCCTCAGTCTGTCAGAGTGCTGGGATTACACAAATGCACAAGTACACCTGCCCATCTAGTTAAGAGACTATGCTGGGCAATTCTTAGTCTGCTGGTTGTTGCTGCTGTGACCAACAATGCCAGCTGCTTGGCATCCTTCTCCATACAGGGCAGGACAATAGGCAGCCAAGGGGCTGTGGGGCACAGTCTCTGAGATACCACTCTCAATGATGCTGGATGCTGCTGCCTCCCAGGAAACTTCACTGACAGCCTGAACAGGGCCAGATGTGCCCATAGGCTCAGCCTGTTGACCTCTGAGAACCACGTTCTGGTGATAGCTGCTGTCAATGAAGTGCTACCTACCCATAATTCTAGGTATAGCCAAGGCTGAGGCAGGAGGATCACAAATTCTAGGGCAGTCTGAGCAATTTACAGAAATTCTGCCTCAAAATAAATTAAAAAGCCTGGGGATTTAGCTCACTGGCATAATCACCTGCCTGACAAGCACGAAGTCATGAGTTCCAACCCAGGTACCAATAAATAAATAAATAAATAAATAAATAGAAAAAAATAAAGGATTAGAGAGAGTAAAGTGGAGGTTTGAGAGCATTTCTGATGCAAAGTCTCTGCCCTCGGTGGCTACACGTCACTGACACTTGAGCCCCACTGATTCACCCACACCAGCCCCCATCAGGGGGGCAACTTCTGCTTCCTGACCACCCGCACCAGAGTAGACAAAGGAGAGGAAGTCAACTGATCAACTTCTAAGCTCACCAGACTGACCTCAGCAGTCCCTCAGAGTCTTGCACTCTGTTATGGTTTATGGTCCCGTGGCTCTGCCAACTCTCATGGAATCATGGCATGGATGCAGCTGAGTCTGGCATTTATGATTGGTTTGTTGTCTGGTGCTGGGATTGGAGATGTGAGTGCTACACTCACCCAGGGGTGGAGCCAACATACAGTGTAAGGGTGGGATGAAGGTGTGTCTCCCTCTCTTATGGGTTCCTGTCTTGTTGTTTGCAGGGGCCATGAATGGCGGCCTCACCACACCATGCTGCCTTGGAACCAGCTGAATATGAACTGAAACCACCAAGTACTGTAAGAAATAAACCTTTCCTTCCCTAATTTTGGGCATCAGGTATTCTGTCTCAGCAATGAGTGTAAGGTAACTAAGAAAGACATCTTCACCTTCTCACTGACAGGTGAGGGTACATTTTTGCTCCAGTTGAGGACTCTTGAAGTCAGTGCTGGAGTGGACCAGTGTGGTACTGAGGGCACTGGTGGATAGTTCTCCTGCCTCAACATGCTGCAAACTCTCAGAGGGCCTCAGAGCCCACACAGTACAGAGTGCCCTTCCATGTGACTCCAGCACTCTTTCTCCTGCCACTAGAGCCATCTGGGAGAGGCACACCAGTCCCACCTCCACCCTGCCAGGGACCCTCCTCTGACACAACATGGGGACATCAGAAGACATGACAGCTCTTCCTTGCATCCTCAGATACATGCAAAGTCCTGCTATCTCCTGCTGGCTCCCAGAAACACACACACATCCTGAATGTATCCTCGACATGGGGACTAATTTGCTTCTCAACTCTTACCTCTGGCTGCATACTAGGGTCTCCTGATGACAAATATCAGCACTCAGATATCACTAACCCCAAGTAGATCAGCAGCTCTGGGGATGAGGCCGAGACCACTCTGTGTTGAAGCCCCCGAGCTGACACCAACATGAACCCCGAGTTATGAGTGCTGCTGTAGATCCAGGTTATGAGCTCTGTCTCTGGAACGGACACACACAGAGACCCCTCGTGGAGAGGAGACAGCGGTGGTTAGGGTGGGGTTGGGGTCAGGGAGTTAGCTGGCTTTCTCAAGTCAGTACAGACTTTTCTACCTTGTGCCAAGAAGGAATTTACTAAGGTCTCCACCATGCTTTTGTGTGGAGTGAAACAACCAAACCAAAAACAGTGAAATAGTACTTCAAATGGCAGGAAAGACCCTAGGAAAACAGGGTGGCTGCTTGATGTGGTTCTTTTCTTACTATCAGAGTCTAACTTCCTGCAGGAAAATTAATGGAGACCACAGAAGAGACTGCAAAGCAATGCATGATTTTTTGTTTTTCTGCAGCATCATGGACCTAAAAACAAATGATTTTTGCCTAAGTGGAAAATGTGGAAAACTAAGAAGTCTGTGTTAAACATTTGACATTTTATGTAAGCGATATCATAACTAACCTAAAATGTTCATGACCGGTTGTTAGGACGCTAAGCAAAATGTGATTTCCAGCTAAATACACCCAAATTCCGACCCCCTGGGAATACTTGGGATCTGCTGGCAGAACTTTGGCCCCAAGGTAGAACACTGGGGACCACTCAGCTGGAGAAGCTTGCTTTATTCTATGTGAATCTTTCTCATTTTTTTCCCTTAATGCAAGGTTCCCAGGCAAAATGCATAATTGGGGAGGACGGCCGTTTAGGAGCTGATTGCGTGTCAGTTCAAAGGAAACCAAGCGCCAGCTCGCCCCCTCTGGCCTCGCCATCCTCTTGTTGTGTTGAGGACCAGCTGGAGAAAGCCGAGCTAATAATGGCCCAGCTGCATCGTTCACAAGATCTCTGTGATACAAGCAAGGTCAAGTGCTCTCTCACACAGAGTGCTAATCTCACGGTGCACCGAGAGAGAAAGAGAGGCCGCGGGATGAAGATGGCACTGCTGCTGAGCCCTATCCAGCCCTGGCTACCGGAGGGATGGCCGCAGATCCCACCCACAGGAAGAGCTTCCGAGAACAAGCCCACAAGGACCTCTCTGGAGACCAGTGCATATGTGCATGAGTAACAGGATTTCAGTGCTTCTCAATATCAGTGATGATCCCTATCACAATTAGATGCCTATTTTATACCATGTAGTTTTATGTAAGATCATAGTTTTAATAGTTTTCTATTTAAATGAAAGTTTGCTTCACTTAAATTGCATTCTATTAGATTAAAGTTGACCAAATATGCTTTTAAACCCATCCAACTACCAAAATTAATGAACTTCATTCAATTTAAAAAGGAGTTTCAAATACCAGTTATACATTTTATTTACTGATCACCAAATCTTTGCTTCTAGCAAATTAGATCATTCTGTGGTGGATTGACAATGGTGGTCAACTTGTAACACCCCACTGAACAAAATCATTCTGGTGCTGGGTGTGGATGGCCCATCTGAGGATTGTTGCCAGCATAAAAGGGAGAACTGGAGAGGAAGAAGTGGTGTTGCTGGTTCTCTTGTTGCCTTGGTTCTCCTGTAGCCATTGGTTCTCCTGCAGGAGCTTGTCAAGCTTCTTTCCTGATATGAGCTTAGCTGTTCTCATTGTCAGAGGAACTCAGGACCTTGTTATTACTGAGAATGGTTGTGGTTCACTTTGGGGGAGTTCCTTTCTTTACTTTACTGTTTCTTGGCCCTGAAGGGGAAGCTGTGTACTGTTCAGTCTCCTGGAGAAGCGTGTTATGCTGGATTCCTGATATGAACTTGGCTGTTCTCATTGTCAGAGGAGTTCGGTACCTTGTGTTGCTGAGGATGGCTGTGGTACTTTTCAAGGAACTCTGGTTCTTTGAGTGTCACTTCTTAGCTCCAGTGCAGATCCCTCAACCTACTGGTACAGATCCTTCATCTCACTAGCACAGACTTTCTAGCTTCTGTCACTTACTTTTGGGCCTTCCCAGTGTGGATCTGTGAAACGGACTTGCATGAGACATTGTCGTGGGCTCTAGACCTCCAGCTGGACTCATGCAGGACATTGCCGTGGGATCCAGGCCCTCAGCTGGATTCTTTGGGTCTTTAGTATGTGGACAGATTTCCTGCCTGTTTTTGTGTTTGACTCTTTGGGTGACCATTATAAATTATTCTGTAAATTATGTGTCCTGTATTAAATTGTTTCCCTTGCAAACCCTGACTGCAACCCATTCCAATCATTCAAGAGACAAAAGATCCCTGCCTGTAAAAGAAAGAGTACTAAGGGGAACGATTTCCTCTAAATTTATTTATAAACAATAACCAATTAAAATTAAATTGAAAAATACTCAATTACTTTTAAGAGGTATTTCTTAAATGTTGCCTTTACAGGAAGTTATGACCCTTATTTTAAAAAAGGAAATAATAGCTTGCAAAGTTTCATCATATGAAAACAAATTTGAGCAGTTTTTATGCTTAGTTTTTTGTTTGTTTGTTAAAAACTAAATGGCATGTTCCAGAGTGTGGCCCTTACAGTGGTACCTCGGCTCACAAATTGGAGTCTTCCCATGATCCTGTTGGCAGAACTCCTTCCTGGATTCTGGCTGCGGCAGAATTGCAGGCACAGGCACCCCTGCAGTTGGTTTCCTCGCAATCCCTCGATGTCCAGGGAGCGCCTTAGGCTCCAGCCCTTCAGCTGCCAGCGCTGATGGAGGGCGGGGCCTGTCTAGACTTCCTGTGCATGGAGCTGTGGTTGTGGAAATCAGTTTCATCCTCATGTGCTGTGTCTGGCATGGGAGTGACATGGTGATGGCGTGGCCTGTGACTGTCTTCGGCTGCTGATTCTCGCTGTCTTGTGTTAGGGTCTGTAAGCTCAGTGGAACATGATCAAAGGTCAAAGGTGATGAATTTCAAGAACGCTTTCTGCAACACTAAACTGTTGTCACAGCATGTGCGGTTTTATGTTAGGATCAATTAGATCACCTGATGCCGTGCTTCCACGGTTCACTATTGGATGCACAGCTCATACCTCCTTCGTGGCCTCTGGTAACGAGAGAATTATGTTCTTGACAAAGGATTTGATTTTACTTAGAAAACAAGAAATCTTATTTTTGATCCAATATGAAAAGAAACAGCAGGTGTTTTTCTGGGCACTTAATCTATTTGAAAGCTCATAGGGATAACAGAGAATTGCACGCATCAGGTCAGCAGACACCTGTGTAGCTCTGCTGTTTGGCAGGATTCAGGCCAGAGAAGCCTGGTGTCACGGAGGGTCCCAGGGTCCTCCCATGTGTGACCAGTGCCAGGGCCCTGCTGTGGATGCAGTCGTGACCTCAGAGGGATTCCTGCGACCGCTGATGTGTTGGCATACACAGGGGCAGACAGCCCCAAGAGGCCCAGGCCCCTGTCCTTGGGAAACATGACCAGAAAGGACGCTGTGGCAAGGCCAGGAACAGACACCACACTTGGTAAAATGCAAAAGGAGCAGCCTTCGTGTGCTCAGGTTGCCAGAACAGACGGGCAGCTGTAGAATTCTACATGCTCACACCTCCGGAGAGGGGAAATCCACGATCAAGTGGTCGGCAGGACCGCTTTCCCGGGCCTGCAGAGGGCAGCCGTCCTGCTCCTGTGCGCATGCATCTTCCTTCTCTCCTGGACCTCCAGGCCTCCTGCACTGACCCCTTCTCAGGATGCACTCAGCCTTAACTACCCACTAAGGGCCTGTCTCCAAACACCCCGGAGGGCTAGAGCTTCAACCGCGAACTTTAGAGAAAAGCAGTTCATTGTGTGGCAGGGAGCACTACCGGATTCCAGCAAAGAAGAGCTGTAGGACTCTGACTTCGGCGCAGTATGAAAGGCAGGACAGCGTACTCGCCATGGGCGGTTCTGGGGAGGAACGCACACCCTCTCCCTGCGCGCCCTCCCGAGTCCAAGCCTTCTTGCTCCACACTGGCGAGCGTTTCTTCCCATGTGCCGGTACTCAGTGGGGCCCTTGAAAGATTTCAGGGTGACGGGAACACTAGGCTTGATCTGCAGGGTGTCTGTGTGTTTATCTTTAGGGTGATGGCAGAGATCTGAGCACTCTCTCCATGAACCTTGGGGCAAGGTTGCAGCAGCCGCTCAAGGCCAGGCTTGAGCCAAAGCGTATGAGGCCCTGTTCAGCACCTCAGCTGATCCAGAGAGCCCACACTGGTTGCCACCCCTGACCTCCTGTTCAGTGAAACTGCAAGGGGGCTCAGTTCTAAATATTCGGGTAGAAATGACTTCAGTAGACGTTTCTGGGGGCGCTGTAACCCCGGGACTGAGCGGAGCAGCCGTGCAGGCTGAGATTTCGGTCGGTCAGCTTCTCGGCGTCACCACCTCATGTCCAGAGTCCACAGGGAGCTCGGGGTCTCCCGGCTCGCTCCCCAGGGCTGGCAGGGCTCGGGATTCTGCATATTTGAATCCTAGATCTCCCTTTTGAAATGGTGACAAGACATTTAATCTCTGTGAGAATAAATAACCTTTACCTCTCAATGGACTGAAATTACATTTAATGGGTAAGAAGTTCATAAAGATTAGCAAAACCAAAGCATGTGGTACATTTTCCTGTCCCAAAGAGATGGAGCTTATTTCCAATCTCAAAATTTAATAAAACTGTGAATATAAATGAGATTTGCCTTTAAAAGGATGTAAAGAAACATGCTTGGACTATCACATGGCGCAGCAGGGGATACCTCTGTGTTACTCTGCCGTAAATTCCTCACAGGCAGTAAGTGTGCGCCTTGAGGGGAGGAAAGAGCAACAAACCTTGGGTGTCTCCCATGAGCTTGGGATGCTGGCAGGGATGCGTGAGTCGGGGACTGGGCCCCTTCTCTGTGGGGCACGGAAGGCTGGTTCAGGGGAGCAGGCTGCTGTAGCCAGGCCCACCAGTTCTGGACTCCACACCTGTTCGCCCTTGCATCTTGCCTCCCAGCACTAGGGTGATGTAAGCTTGGACCCCAGCTCTGCAACTCCACCACTGTGTGGCATGGCGCATCAGTTATCTGCACAAGTCTACGTTCACATTTGTGAAAGCCGGCAGCGGTCACATAATGAAACATAGTCGTTGGTATATTTTTTCTACTGGATTGCTAAACTATCAGACTATCAGACACTTATGATGTCAACATCGTCCAATCAGTGTCCCTCAGTTATCTAAGGGTGCACATAAGGAAGTAGCCACAAAGTACTTTGGTGTGTGCCATTTGGGAGTTTAATGCCACTGTGCCCTTATGAGGCTATGTAGACAGGAATGCTCCGAAACGACATGCAGGAAACTGCTCAGGACTCGGGCTGCATCCACAGGTAGCTCTCAGTCCTAAGGTTAAGGGGGAGGCGAGGCCAGGGATTTCCGGAGGCCCCTGCACAGTGCTCACCACCAGAGCAGCCGCGCCCACTCACCAGGAGCCCTGAGGCACCGGGTCCCGAGCTCTCTCTTCCACAAGGATGGGAAGGCGGTCAGCTACGCATTCTCAGTAGGTCAGCACAGAACCTCAGAGGGGCTTGCTCTTGGCCTTCGCATTCCTCAACTGTGGGCCTGACTGATTGCAAGGTGTCCCCAGTGGACCCAAAAGTCTATATTTGGGAAAATTTGCCAAAAAAAAAAAAAAAAAAAAGAAAGAAAGAAAAGTACTAAGAACACACCTGATTAAGACCATTTGCTCTCCACTTAGATGAACCTTCTCTGCAGTGCAGTGCTTCTGCTCCACATGGAGTGGGCTTTGGAGGCCTGGACTGCAGACCCCTGAAAGATGCCCTGGTCTGTTCGTGGTTTCACACAGTTAGCTGCTGGGGGTCCTGTGTGGCCCCTGCCGCCTCTTGGTCTCTGATGCAGTGTGATGGCCAGGAGCCTCATGGTGAGAGTTTGTGTTCTCAGCACCAGAGGCTGCGAGCAGAGGGGAGGAGGGGCCCCCAGGAGCAGGGCGAGGGGCTGTCCTGTGCAGTGGGCGTGGTGGACATTTTCTCCCTCTGATCAGAGTGCTAAGGAGGCAATGCAGGGACGGGTCAGTCCCCACGGTGGAAGTAACTTGGTGATAACAGTGAGGTGGGTAAAGGAGTCTGACCAAGGGTGCTGGAAGACAGCTGGGATGGGCCTTCTATGCTCTCTGCAAAGATGACGAATCATCTACTTGGGGAGAGTAGATGAGAGGTGGTGCACACCGTGTTCCCAGGAAAAGTCCCAGGAAAAGGGACGAGGCACTTCTGTCTTCTCTAGAGCTCTTCTTAAACTTCTGATACATTAAAATTGTTCAGCTCTTTAAACATGTGTCATATATTGTGATTTCTCATCTAATAATAAAGAAAATAATCACTTCTAAATCTAATGTAATATTCACAATTTTCTTTTTCTTTTCTTATAGTATCTCCAAATCTTGACTTCCAGGCTTTAACGAAAGCTTAATCAGCCTGTGACAGTTATTTTGGTAATTTGTGTTTTATTCCAAGGAGTAAAGCAAAGGCAAAAGCAAATGAAACACACAAATGAAACTAAAAATACTATTATGAGACCAAAGGCCAGTACTAATCTTCAACTCCTGGCACCATCTATCTTGCTGCCACCCTATACCTGTCCCCTGGAAGTTTTATGTCATTTCTCCCTACTCTTGGAGCAGAGTCTAGGACAGTCTGACACCCCTCCTGGGCCACCACTCCTAGGGAGCAGGGTACATCATACCCCATTGAAAGAAAACGGTGTTTTACTACTGTGAGCCCTCAGTTTTAGAACCACAGCTCACTCTCCAATATATCTAATTGTTAAAAATATTTTAAAGTCATCCCCCTGACCCCCAAAACCCCCTAGCCTAGGTTTTCTACTTTCTGTTGATTGTTGCCAACATGGAGCTATTTAGAGGGGAAATAAATGCTCAGCACTAAGGTTGGAAGAACTCTTCAGTGTTAATGCAGACAAGAGCATCTCACTGGAAAGGGCACTGATCTTCTGTGCTGCCTCCAGCCGTATGAATTACTTCCCTGATTAAGAGAAATTACCAAGGAAGTGTCTCTTGCCTCCACCTGTCAATTAGAAGTGCATATGGCTGCTAAATATTTAGGCTCTGATTTAGTTGCCTTGGCAAGGATTTGCACTGGTTCCACTTGAAAAGGACGTTGTTTTCACACCTGCCGTACCAATCCCATCATTGCCGTGGCTGACGCGCATTCAGAAGGGCCACTGTGTAGGTGACCTAATTCTCAGCACAATGGGAGGTGTGACCGGAGAGTCAGACCCGCATCTCCCATTTGGCTCAAAGCCAGCTCGATGAAGGCAACTTTGTGGAGGTTTTTACCAGTGAATGGCATTCAGGTGAAGGAGGGTGGTGGCCCCTGTCATCACAGCCCAAGGCTTTCCGGTCACGTGGGCGGGATGTAGCTCATGAGTCAGCAAGACATTGCTTTGATCTCAATATCACAAGTGCAGACACAGGTACTGTTCCCCATATATGAAGAATATAGACTCCAGTTACAGTAATTGATTAGGGGACCAAGACATGGAAGAATGGGTAAGGTAGGGGAGGGGAGGAGAAGTAAAAAGAATTAAGGTATGCTGCATACATGTTCCAACACCCCATGATAAGTATAATCATTGTGTACTGCCAATAGATACAAATAGAAAATAAAACAGTAAAAAAACCAAAAATTACACTTCTGATCTATAATACAGAACCTCTGTTGCATAGGGCATAAATCATTTTCTAAAATAAATGTGTGCAATATTTCATTTAACATAGACTCATGTTTAAAGTTGTAGCCGGTAGTTCATAACACAAGGGGGATGGGAACTTCTGATTATAGATACTAAGTAGAATACTGTGTGACAATAGGCTGTTTTTTATTTTGTCCCCATTATTACAATATTATAGGTTCACAGATTTTAAATCTTAGCAGAAAAAAGAAAATCAGTATCAGGAGGTCTATTCGCAGGGTAGGTGTGGGTCCCTGTGGAAGCACTCTGTCTAGGAGAGGTGGGTGGGAATAGTTGGTGTGTGAGCAGGAGCATTTATCTCTAGCACCCTAACATTTTTCACTTGGTAAAGTCTCAAAAAGGGAACAATCTTATGGTCAATTTTTACAAATATTATATTTATACTCACATATTAATAGTTTAAGCCTTCGTGTTTATTACCTAACTTCGTGTTTTATTTTTTGCCTTCACTTGTTTATTCCCTTGCAATTAACTCACAGTCCTACTGTGCGCTCCAGTCTGAATTCCTGCCACGCAAACTATTCTGCTGCATGAGTCACACCTTGGCCTCCTTAGCAAAGGGGAATCTCAGGCTTCACCCCCAACAAGGACGAGGATAAGCACTTCAACCTGTCTTAAATGCTTAATGCCACCCCATCAGGAAGGAAAATGAAAGCTGTGGTGGGCTCACGGAGAGAGTACTGGTCGACCGAGCTGCAGCTGGTGACATTCCCGTCCTCACGCAGGTGGGCGACTCGATGAGGGCTGAGCCAGGACCACACAGCCAATGCAGCAAAAGTATCATCGTGAGTCCCAGGAGGAAAATCCCCCAATCCCCAGCCTGGCTGATGTCACTGCAGAACTTAGCTCTCTCCCTGGGGGAGGATGCATTTACAACCGATTTCCAGATATCCACATGCCCCCTTTGCCTAATTAAGAAACTTTGATGACTAATATCCAAAACAAAACTGATGATCATGAGGACTCTACAGATGGGAAATCCTATGTGTTTGGTTCAGGATGGTGGAACACGTAGTGAAGTCAGTGAAATGCTACCAAACGAGGTATTGAATAATTCATTTAAAATAAAAAATAGATGAGACAGTAAGAATATGGCCTGAGAGTCTGAAACAATGGCCTCCCTGGGGCACCAAATTGGAACCAAGAAAATTTTCCTTGCACGTCCTCTACTCCGTTTTGACCTTGGGTTGTCTAGAGACTTCCACCCTCACTTTCACAAGTCGCCCCATCAGTGTCACCAACGTACCCTGCTGGCCACCACGCACTGGACAGCAGGTCTACCAGACTGATGGTCTCGAGCTGCCAAATCACCCCCTGGATGGAAGTTGCCTCAGTTGCTGTGTTTCCTCATGTTTGCATGCACCTTTGATGACAGCATTGGAGTCACGGATGCCCTCAAAGCCTCAGTGCACATTTCAGAGAGGTGAAGGTAGTCGAACAACAGGGTCAGGAAGCTAACGCAACAAAGGAGCTGCCAGGCACAGTCTGCCCTCCACATGGAGAAGACGGAGTCACGCGGCCAGTGTGGGGTGTCTGCGTGGGCTGAGTGCCGTGTGTAAAGGCTATGGTTCCGTGCCTTGAGAGCACAGGGATACACCCCAGAGTGTTTCCTGCACCTGCTGGTGTCTGGACCCCTCCTAAAGCAAACATACCCCAAGGTCACTTCTGCTGACCAAGTTCATGTTCACTGTGTGATTTGACATCATGCAAGTATAAAGTCAGGAAGGCGTACAGCTTGTATACAGTGATAAAATACATAAACAAATGCTCACAAAAATATGGCCACGAACTTGTGAGTTTTAAGCAACAGCAAATGGTCACAACAGAAGCAGCACCTCTGTCATCAGAATCATGAGTAAAAACTTGTATTTTCAGTGTATTTCATCATGCTGATCAATCAGTGGAGAGACTCTATCAAGATTGCTTAGAAAATTTATTCCAGGGAATTGTCTACAATATCACTTACTATGCTCTGCCCAGCTGTCATTGCTGTTTAGTAACCTCCACCCTTTTTCTCTTTAGCCTGAGACGTTAAAGCAGCGCAGTGCTCAGCCTGTGAAATCTGAAGCACAGCACACAGCGTGGCTGTGTGAATAACGCCGTGTGTGTGGTTCCTCATGGCTACATAACCATGAAGTTCCATCATGGAATCGAAATCATATCACAGAGGATGGGAGAATCCCCAGTGGGTCTGTGGATCCCCAGTTTGGACATGTATACCTCAGCACTAAAATGAGGTACTCACAGACCACGTGAGGAAGGAAATATAGCAACACCATCCTGATGTCACATTTCTTATTATGTCTCAGTTTCTGCCAGCTAAGACACGTACAAGTCATTAATCCTCTCTGTCTGTTCAGCCAAAAGTCCACCAGGTGGAAAACTAACCCCATTTCTGGGAAAAGGAAGATAGTCAGGTAACACCACTGGCACGATCATAAATAATAAGCCATCATCTGAACAAGACAGGTGCAACAAATCCGATGTTACTTAATACGTATGGAGAAAATTATCTGTTGCATGCATAGTCTGTTATTTAGGAGAAAGAAATGTCACTAAACAAGTATCAGCATGAAAAGCTCAAACACATGTGTAATACTGTCAGATAATCTGAATGATTTTAAAGACAGCACCAGAACTGTATCATGCATAGTATTTTAGAAAGTACTTTGGGGTCAGTAACATCTCTGGGTTATCACCATACACTTTAATGTATTCTGCACTGTATTTGAGCATACAGGAACTGGTATAAGGCTGAGTGAGTATCAATCCAAAGATGCCCCCGCAGATTGTAATCACTCAAGAGCCCGCATCATATGCATCCTAACTGCGTGATTGTTGACGCGTCTCTCTTTCAGAGTCCACAGGGGACAGGTGCGTGGATGCGTGGGCAGAGCACCAGTGGTTTGCTGCAGGTGAGCAATTGCATAAGCACTCCTTCCTCTCTTTGAGAACTTGACACCTTCCCTAAATTCAGTCAGCAAACCACCAAGTGTTACTGATGGCTGAGATAGAGCCGACGGCCAGGCACCATGCAGGCCACCTCCTGGGAGGCCAGAAATGAGCCGTGGTGCTTATTCTGTTCAAGAACCACAGCTTTCACGACCTTCAGGGGAGAACCAAAGCCAACTGGGCCAAACTGTATTTGTTTCAGCACTAAAATCACGCACTAGCATCCACCAAGACAGAGCTCCAAAGGGAAAGAAGTGATAGAAGTTAGTAAACCCTGGAAAAAAATAGAGGAAGCTTAATCTTTCGTTGAGGAAACAGATACATGGCCTGCTACACTGCTAGGCGGTGCAGACGGGAAGATCGCCGAGCCTGCCAGGGGCATTTCCAGTCTAGGGGTAAAGAGGACGCTGACAAATACCAAGCAGAGCATGTCAGCAAGCACGGGGTCTCTGACAGTAAAAGAAGGGAAGCCAGACGCCACCCCACCAAGTGACAGGGACCTCAGTGCAGCGTCTAAGAGGCAGCAGAGTGCAGAGCAGGTGGGGGTCGCTGCGGGGACACTGTCCCGGGACAGGCAGCGGGGCGGCGACCTGTTTGCGGTGGGGATCAGCTCAGCACGTCAGCAGCTGCTGCTGCCTGAGGGAGGCAGGGGGCCTGGCCTGGCTTAGAGGACAGTGGGATGGTCACTCCCAGGAGAGGAGCAGGGAAAAGCATACCTATATTAGACAGAGTGGACAGAGTGGGATTTCTGTTTCCTAAGACCCAAGGTGGCACAAACACATTAAATATGTACTGAAAGAAAAAAGGGCTGAAGGAGGTGCTTTTGTGACTCAGGATAAAGCTGCCAAGCATCAGGGACTGCAAGAGGCGCCTTAGGGGTTCAGTCTGTGCCCCCATGTGGCAGGCCACTCACCGTAGCCCTGACACAATGGTGCTGCTGTACTGAGCTAACGCACCCCACCCACCAAACAGGTCACCATCCTCTGTTCCAGGACAGTCTTCACCCCGTGAACCCCACCTGCTCCACTCGAACACATGTGGAGGGGATGTTGGAGATTACATCTCTGGGTAACCTTGCCACACGCCTTACACCCATTTCTTACTTCAGTGCCCTTATTCCAAAGGCTGTGCTTAAGACTTTGCTCAAAATATGGTTTTAAAGTACAAATCTGTGTGACTTGACTCCCACAGGAGGGTGGCCACTCCACTGACCGTGGTGGGCCCACTCGTGCAGGTCGCTGTGACCACTCTGCCCACCTTCTCGTTGCCAGGTGGCAGCAGGGCCCCAGGCTCTGCTCGAGGGTCCAGTGGCTCTCTTCTGGGCCTTCATTCGGGTCCTGTGCCTCTCACAGGTCCTGGAGGTAAATAAGACACTGTGCGCAGGACACACCAGGACCTGGAGGCTGGACCAGGACCAGTGGTGAGTGAGTACTGTCGTCACTTTGGGACAGTAGTGTTGTTGAAAACAGTGTCAGGGAGAAAAGGTAATTTTCTACCTCGAGTCCAGGCTGGAGCAGAAATCCCCTTGGAGGAAACCGTGGATGTCCCCAGAGCAGCGTTCTCACCATACACAGGCAGCAGGGTTCCCTGCCGCTTCTCGCCAATGACAGTTTGGTTTTGCAGACCTTAGTGACATTCTCTTCCAGTCTTGGTGCAGTTTCCTCCACTTCCAGCATTTCCTTCCCTTTCACTCACCTCTCCTGCCAGCTTCTCCTCAGTCTGCACCTCTCTGTTCTGGAAGACCATGGGAACTGGAGAATTGGAGACAGGCATTCTTCAGCAGCCCCTCGCCTGTCTAGGGCCTCTGCCCTGCATCCCTTGGTGGTCATCTAAAAACAGCAAAGGGTTTTCCACAAGGCGCTCCTCCCCATGTGCTGTTAAGTCTTGCTGCCGCACATAACCTTGGAAACACACCATGCTCCTTGTGGGTTTCCTCGTACAAAGGCGAGCCTCTCCCAGGAGCACAGGGCCAGGTGTCCTGCAGAGTTTCACTGAAAACTCCTGGCATGAGAGCATCTGACTCCCCAAATCCAGAAACACAGAATGTTGTGTCCAACAACTGTATCAGGTTCTTAAATGGCGAAGGTCCGAACAACTGTCCTTCTGGAGTTTCAAGGTGTCTTATGTGGAAAACCAAGATAATACCTGGCTCCAAGCTGCCGTCATAGTCTATAGGTGCTCACAGATGCTTAGGATCACAGTCCTAACATGGCCATAGCTTTCTTATATGCAGGTGATAGATACCATGTCATGAGTTGTTACTATAAGCAATAGGACAACGTGCACCCAACCAAGCATTGCTAATGATGGAGGTACATTCTGATAGATGGACTTTTAGGTGATTTCATTGTGCAAACATCATACTGTGCATTTATGCAAACTAATGTAGTTATGATATCACTGACTGATGTCATGGTTGTTGACTGAAACAATATAGTTATGCACTTAGTATGCCCACTAATTTTGATTGTCAGCTTCACTAGATCAAGAAACTCTTGGAGAGGTGACTGGATTGTAAGGCCACTAACTCAGTGTGTCAGTGCACTTGCTTGGCCTTGGAATTCTATCTGACACTCGGCCACTTTCTCTCTGACTCTTCCCTGCTCTTGGCCTCCCTGGCTGCCGTTAGCTGAGCAGCTCCCCATTCACTACGCTCTTCCACCGCGGTGTTTCTGCTTTGGCACCAGGGGACCGTGGGCCGAAACTTTTGAAACTGGGAGTGCAAACTTTTTCCTTTTATAATGTGCACTGTCAGGTATTGGTCTCAGGTGATGGGATGCTGCAGAGTACACCTAGTACGGACTTCCAGTAGCTGTTTCTCTTCTGCTTTCCCTCTTTTCCTTCTCACCCTACTCTTGTATTAAGCCCTTGTTATTTCCCAGTGATTTGTGCAGAAGGAGTGTCCCAGGGTTCCTGTGTGTGTCCACACCAGTCTGCCCACTGTGCCAGGCCTCCACATGACAGGCTGAACAGCAACCCTGCTGCGTGAGACCAAGAACCCCACTTCTGGTACGTCTGCAGTTCCTGTTTGTGAGGTCATCCTCAGTCTTCCCAAACTCACCCAGGACTGGAGTTCAGAGTGGCTCTCTCTGGGTGAGATGCTTTACTCAGGCTTCTGTGGCTTCCTGTCAACCTCTGCTACTCACACCTCTTCCTAGGAGGCAGTCCCTGGTCTGAGTCTTAGCTTTTCCATTTGTGAAACTGTGTGATCTCTCTAGGGCATAATTTTCCTATCAAATAAAGCAAAGATATCTACTTCACAAAGCTTTTTGACCATGCACTGCCTGGGCCAGTGTGAGAACTATGTCCAGCCTTGTTCCCAAACTGTCACACCTGATCGTCCACATCTCAGAGCATCCATTTCCTTCCCAGCTCCACTTCTAAGACCCCGAGGGAACCCAGCAGCTTGGGACCCCGTCCGTGCATCACTCTGCAACCTCTGGTCCTGGACTGAGAGCCGGGCTCTGTGCTATCAGAGGGCTCATTCCTGGCTATGGGGCCTGACGCTTGCTGCTGTCAGATCTGCCACTCCCAACCTGCCTAAACGGAGTGACACCTTGTCACTGGTGTTTGGGGGCAGCTGCTTGAGGTCTCCTTGCCGTTTGGGGACTGAACTGGGTCAGCTGCTCGCCTTCAGTGTGACTGAAGGTTGCTCACATCCTGTCACATCTGCTCCATTCTGTCTTTTCCTGCCTGTTCTGCCCTATGGGCCTTTAGCATACGCAAGCTGCGTGAACCTGAGAAGTGTGTTCAGCCTACAAGACTTATCACAGTGATCATGCCACCTTGGTGTATAAGTTTTTCTAGGCCAGAGTATTAATGCTAAAGAGATAATTCCATGTACATTACGTAAAATATTAGTCATAAAAAACCCAAGGATGTGGTATTATTGATTACCCAGGAAAGGGTGTTTTTCACCTACACAGGTAATGCTGCCTGGCATGTAATGCTGCTTCTGAATTTCAACTTGTAGGTTATTTTTTTTTCGCTGTTATGATGCCTTTTACTTTCATGCAGGAACCTACTTCCTCCATGCTTCATATCTGCATTTGGCAAATTTGGGTAATGCCTCAATTAATAAAGTTTCCCTGCCTACAATATAATCCCAGCATGCACGAAAGATTAGAAAATGCATGAGTTAGCAGGTCCTGAAGGCACACGGAGGGGTCCCCTCAGCACCCAGGGTAAGGGATGTGCCCCACTGTCTGAGCCTCTGTGCTTGCTGTCCTTTTACTGCCATTTCTCAAAGCTGTCAGACTTCCCCAGTAACCTTCATTATCCACCCAGCAGGATTCTGTAACTGAGCAGGACAAGTCACACATTGCTGTAGACAGCTCCACCCACCACCTGCTCTGCACTTAGCTGAGCCTGAACTCCTGGCCAGCAGCTCCTTTGGGAGGGCCAGTGCTCTTGTTGCTGCTTCCCAGGAGGGTGATGCCTTATTCCACCACAGCAGGTCGCTTTGCTTAGGACTAGCAAGTCAGTTCCACCTTGTACTGTATGCAGATAAACACTGTCCTTAAAAATATTTCCATCTCTACATCCCGGCCCCACTTTCAGTAATTATTATTTTTCTAGTTTGTGTTTCTGACAATTAATGTTTATATCCACTGTAGTATTTGATATAAGTACCCAACACATCTTTATTCTTTTGGGGAGGGGATGAGTGGGGAGCAGAAGGGGACTGAAAGAGACTCAAGATGTTTTATGTACATGTGCATATTCCTTCAGATGAATGTAATCATCATGTACAGCAAACAAGCACAAACAGGAAGAGTATAAATTTTAAAAAATTCCAAATATTTCTGAAAAACCAGTATTATTGTATTCTGGAACATCAGAACTATCCAACATATGCATCCTAGCAGCAAAATTATGACAAATATTCATGTTATCTTCTGTTTCCCATAGATTATAAATTCTACCTTGAATTAGACTTCTCTCTTCAAGCCAATGCCACCATGCCTTGTTCCAGAAACAGAAAAGCGTTCTGGAGACACACTGGCACTTTTTCTGCAATGGACCTGTGTCAGTACTTCATGCCACCATGCATCTAGGGGTGGCCCAGTGATTTCTTTAAAATACAGATTTCAAGGCAGTTGTTCTGAGGTGGACACCGAGATACTCCATTTGTCACAAGCTCAGGGGTGATGCCAAAGCTGCCACACTTTCAAGAACAACATTATTTCAAAATAGATAGCAAACTCAAATTTATAAGTATCATATTGTCTCCCCAATGTAAAAAAAAATAATGAAAAACTGAAAGAGTAATAAGATGCAAAATGTACAATAGATATTGTGATAATGAGAGGATAAAGTGCTTGAAAAGAAAGAATAACTGGGATGGGGAAAGGACAAAAGGAAGAAAGGAAAAGATTATATGTGTGTAGGTGTACATATATAGATGTATGTATGCATATATGTGCAAGATAGAGAACCATGCTACTAATCTCTGTTAGTTCATCAAAAAGAACAGCTTGTGCTGTCATTGTTTGCTTGATCTTTTAAAAATTTTTTTATTTTAAGAAAGCAAAATTGAAAAAAGGTAGAAGTATTACAGAATTTCAAAAAAACAGTAAGGAATCAATACTAGTCAATATATCACATATTGTTATATGAGAAGTAGTTGCTCAAGTTATGAGATCTAAGCATAAAAATGATCAGACAATCAAACAATGACAACACAAAGTATTCCTTCTGATAAACTGACAGAATTAGTAGCATAGTTATGTATCTTGCGTACTTACACATACATACATACAGTTATATGTGTATATCTACAAACATATAATCTTTTCCTTTCTTCCATTTCTCCTTTCCCCTATCTCAGCTGTCCTATAATTTGATCATTTTTTAAGCCTAGATCTTGTAACTTGAACAACTACTTCAAAGATAACAATATGCAATATATTAACTAGTGTTATTTTCCTACCAGATTTTTTGAAATTCTGTATCATTTCTATCCTTTTTCTGTTCTGCTTTTTAAAATAAAAAAATAGATGCTGTAACATCTAACATTTCCCATCAGTGAAGAAAGTACTGGGTTAAGCACATGGGATATCCTTAAATGGGAGTTAATTCCGATTTCCTCTGTGTTTACTTCTCACAGATCCTAGATCCAACCAAATTACTGTACGGAACTAAGCAAAATTTCTGCATGTTTTGCAAGAGATTGAGAAAGACTCCTTCCATTTTAAAGAACAACTGCTACCTAGGGTCCCTAGCATGTGGCAGTTGCGGCGTCTCCCTGGGAGGGCTTGTTGAAATGCAGACAGAATCTGCCTTGCTGACAGGCTAGCAGACATGGGGTTAGCCCATGGGCTGCGCTTCAGAACCATGGTCAGGGATTTGACCCTCCTCCACACGCAGGCAGGCTCGCCTCAGCACTGCCCCCTGGTGGCGTTTCTCCCGTGCTCAGTGTTCTAGAGCCTCTTCCCGCCCACGCAGCGCAGACCTCTTGGGTCTCTTGTTCTAGCCTCTTTCTCATTTTGGGTCCAAATTAAATGATCTAACCTCTTATTATTTATTATTTTGCAATAAGTCCACTGAGAAATCCTCTATGTTTCCTCAACTGCTTTTTTGGTTTTTGAACCCAGTTTCTCTCTAGGTGCTCCAGGATCTGGAATGAGCTGGGTGATCCTTGCTTCTTAAAACCCTGCAGTGAGCAGGGAGCGGAGCCCCGCGGTCGCTGTCACTCTCCTCGTGGAGCTGCGGGCCCGGCTGCCGGCAGCGTCCCCGCCACACGCTGTTCGGATCCCTCCCGCCAGCGCTCGGGTGCTGGGTGCTGTGAGAGCCTTTGAAAACTTAAATGAGATTTTCTGGATTTTGACAACAAAATGCCACGGTATAACATTAAACTACAACATATATCTGCTTCAAATAAAGCCAGTTGTAAGGGAGAAAAAGTATGAAATGACGAACACTTTAATCCAAAATCCCCCAAATTGCTGCAGTACTCACAGTACATTCTAGATGTGGAAAAGGAAATACTTTTTCACCAAATGTGAGGTAGCAATTCTGACTGCTTCAGAAAGCATGAAACAAATTCTACAAAGGAGCAAGGAATAAACCGCATCCGAGACCCAATAAAGGAATTAAGAAAAGAAGCTGCATTTGGAATAAAATGCTGAAAAAGCAAATTTAGGAAGAAATATAACTTGTTATAAAAAATAATACACTGAGAGCTGGGCATGGTGGCACACACCCATAATCCCAGCACTCTGGAGGCTGAAACAGGAGAATTGCCACAAGATCAAGGCTGGCCTGGGCTTCATAGTGAGTCCAGACCAACCTGAACTACACAGTGAAACCCCGTCTCAAAAAAAGAAAAAAACAATACTCTAGTGTCAAATCAATATATCTTTATCAACTTTGAAAAGTGCAATTTCCATAATACAGAAAAAATATTTATGTTTCAAGTAAAAGTTTTACACAGTGACCGACCGATATCTCTAACTCTAGCACTATAAATACCTCCAAGAGGAAGAATATATTTTGCACATGCCATATATGTGCACGTATAATGTATTTAAGTATACGTGCATATATAAGGCAGCAAAGCTCTCGTTCTGGATATAAGGGTCAGGGTCAGGTGTTCTTTCACTGCCCAGCTGTACCCTAACTCCCACAACCACACATCGCTTGCCAGAGCCCTACTGGGACCCGTGCTCCTTCTTCATGCCAAAGTATGGGAGTTCCTGGCACGTCTGCTTAACAGTTCTTATATTACCGTCTCGATGATAAGAAAATAACGGGGTAAGATAAAAAACATTCTCAAATATCATCACTCAGTTACCAAACAAAATATTACTCAGTCTATATCCCTTTGAGTCAGAATTTTGGTTATGTGTCCCACCATGCACAAAAAGGAGTTGGTGTATTGCAATTTTTACTTTTAACAGAGACATGCATGATGTGAACCTCAGCTCTGATCTCACACAGCAAACACCAAGTTGACTACTTTTGGTGGAAAAGTGGAAATAACGTGATTAGATTTGACCGTATGTGTTTCCAACAAATGCTTTCAATCAAAACATTTTATATGCATTTTTGACAGAACATTTAATGTTGTCAAATATGTATGTAGTGTTTAATAGGAATACAATTAGGAAACGTCACAGTTTAATCTTATCTGAGGTATCTTGGCGTGGTAACTTAGATCTTTATTTGCTTATTCCCTGCATAGTTCTCTCCTGACTCATTGTCAGAGAAAATTGAACGCTCTCTTAACACATTCTAGTTCAGTGATGGCGAATCTTTTAGAGCTTTCAGTGATAACAAGCAACTGCTGCAGCCTGGGTGCCGTGGGTTCACCACCACTGCCCAAGGTGATGTTTAGGAAAATAGGAGAGGACGAGGAAGGAAGCAGGCTGTTGCTTATCTGTAGGAAATGCTTGGACTATGTGTCTACAGGTGTGCAGGTGGAGCCTGGCCTCATGAAGAGAAGGCCCCGAACTGAGACCCGCCTTTCACCCGCGGGAGGAAGATGCCCGTGCCAGCTCTGGGGACAGATGGGGTATCGTGGCTGCTGCCAGGTGGGCTGTGTGCGCGGTGGGGATCAGAACCCCGGCCTGCCCCAGTGGGCCTCTCAGACTCCCTGCTCCGTCCACACTGTGCCATGGGAGAAGAAAACCTCCTCCCTTCCCAGAAAATATGACGCAAAGTGGGGTTTCTTGCCCTTTGAAAAGAGCATCACGCATTGGCCTTTCCGAGGGGAAGAAGAGACACTGCTGGCCCAGGAAGGACCTTGATGAGTGCGTGCGTGATCTCGGCTCACAGCTCCTCAGGAATCTGCCACTGGAGGAGATGAAGTCTGACCCCAGCCTGGGTAGCGGAGCGGGAGGGTCGCAGCCCTAAACGTTTTCTGACTCAAACCACGGCGGTAACAAGCTCGGAGGAGCTGAAGCCTGCACTTGCGGATCAACGGCCCTGAGTCAGGGTGCATACAGCATTCACTCACTTAATCTGCACAAACATTTCAGAAGAGAAGTGCAAAGTCACTCTTGGATTTACTTAGGATTTTGTTCAACATTAAATAAATCGTGAAGGGAAAATTTAAAGATCGGAGATAGACCTCAGCTTCCCGGCCTGTGCTTCCAACTGCGGGGGGAGTGCTGTCCTGGTGAGTGGGACTCAGAGGTCGTCCTTGCTTCTCTGGGGGACACTGGACAGACTTTGCCTGTAGTCTGGGGTGTACCCACATGGGCCATGGCTGTGGGGACCCAATGTCCTGGGTAAGAACCAACATCAGGGAGACACTTTCATAGCTAAAGACCCCTCCTCTGCTTTGAGCCCGGAATACGCTCTTTTTAAATACATCTTTGCTTTTAAAACTCCACCTTTAATTGCCCAGCAGGGCTATACTCTAGCAACATGAGTCAATTCTGCCAAAGCAATGATTTAATTTCCACCTGGAAGTCTCGGAGATGTTGTTTCGAAGCCTTCGTAAGACACAAGCTTGCTTATTGGCCTTAGGAGAGCTTCGGGTTTTCAGCTATTGTTGAAAACTGGATTTCTGTGTGGGGCCCACAGCATTTACCCTCTCAGATCGCACGCTTGGGTGCGATGTATTAACCGTTCCCTGCAGAGAAGGGTCATCGTGTGCTCACAGGGCTCCGGGAGGCCTGGTAGGAGTGCCGGCCCTGTTAGCTATTCCAGCAGCATCACCCGCCACCCTCACGGTGTGAGGCCAAACTGAGGGTGCTTCTAGAAAAGCCGTGAGGGGGTGTAGCTGGGGAGTGCTGCGTGCCACAGAACCGAAGGGAAACACCGCAGAGGGGTCAGGGGACGTGCACTGCGGTCAGGTCCCTGGGCGCTGGCTGGATCCAGCTGAGGTTAAAGGATGTGAAGGCTAAGTCTGCCCCTCTCTGCCCACCTCGGCTCAGGAATTGCAGTCAGTCTTCTGCGCATCTCCTGTGCGGAGGCACCTTCCTAAATCAGATCCGTGACTTTCTATGTCTCCTACAATAGTTTATTCGGCCGCCACGCGGCGGGCAGCAGTCTGTACTGCTCAGGAGTTGAGACCTGGACAGCTCCTGTGAGAGGTGTGCGGGGCGTCTCGCTCCTCCCTGTGGCCCTCAGCACCCATCAGACCCTGAATGTCTGCTCTGCTAGCGAGCAAGCAGCCTGAGGTGTCTGCACACAGCCCCCCACTCCACAGCTCCCAGCACCGGTGTGCAGCACACAGCTGTCCTCCTCGGCACGCTGGGGGCTTCTCATGAATGCAAGAACTGGTTCTCATCCATGCTACCCAGGAAGGCGTAGCCAAGAGATGGCCAGAGTCACAGAGGATGCCACCCTGAGGCAGCTCCAGGGAGATTGCCCTTGTTACCCGTGGGAGCAGGATGCTGCCCAGAGGCCTCCTGTCCCTGGACACAGCAGCCCTCGTGCAGTTCGCCCCTCTGGGACCATCCTGGTCCTGGACCCAGCCTTCCATTTCACAAGGCTGGGTGTGGTGGGAGCAGGCGATGGAGACAGAGAGGGAAGGGCTGCTGGCCCAGGGCTCTGGGTTTGTAAAGGACTTCCGTGTTTTGTGGCATTGTGGGTCATGCTTGCAGCACAGTACCGTGCACCTCCTGCCCCATACATGCTGGCAGGGTGGCTGCAAAACCCCCAAAGACCAGTCCCTGCACTAATGCCACTTGACTGTGGGCAGAAAGGGAAAGGGCTCGTGGCCTGGCGTCCAGGCCAGGCTGGGAATGCCAGGCCAGTTTCCCAGAACTCCCTGCATTGCACTCTTGATAAAGAGGCAGAGAATGAAACTTAACATAAAGTCAGCGATGACCGAATTTTAAACGCGTTTTGGGACACGTTAGCTGCACAAGAAGACGAGGGGTTTCACAATGCCCGCAGCGCCAGGCTCCTCGAGTCCTGTGTATCTCTGGTCCACTGCGGAGTGGACGTGGCCCAGACTCCACCCCTCCTCGAGCTGAGCTCACCGAGCGGTGCAAGGAGCGAGGGGCAGGTGGCGTCCAGACCTTGCCCTGCTCAGCTCCCTGCCTGCAGAAGCCAGGGGTACTCAGGTCGCAGGGCAAACAATAAACTTCACAGCTCCTTGGCCTCCACAGCTGCGAGGGCCTGAGTCCCTTTGTAGAGCATGAAGTTTAAGTCCACTGATTGACAGGTTTTACAATTATATATTTTCAAAGGGAACAAAATAACATGCTACTAATTTTGCCAAGGAGTAGCATTCGGATGATGCTTTCAGAATAATCTGAGCAGACATCATTATGAATGTGTTATTGTTGGGGTTCTAATACAGCGAAAGACAGATGACTTTAATATAAGGCTATTATGGTTAATAAGGAACAGACCAATATTGCTAATTATATAATTTATTTCCTGTGTGTTGTTGGGAGATGCTTTTTCAGAGCATTAGGGCTGTAAAAATGCGACGGCAATTCTGGGGTTGCTGAGTAGCGTGGCGGCCTCTCCCCGGAGTGAGTCATCAGGCGTATAACTTGTTACCAGCGCGTGCACGTAATGAGCTGCATTTCGATCTAATTTCTACCTTTGTTCAGTGAAATGAATTTCAGGAGAGAAAGAGCAGAGCTTCCTACGCAGCGTCTGCAGGCGCGTCTGCTCCACCACGATGAGCAGCGCTGATTTGGAGTCGCTTCTCCTGCTACTGACAGGTGACCGTTGAGACCTTCGAGGCTGGCCAGCTGGGCCCCTGGGGGATGTAGCAGTATGGTGGAGATCTGGGCCAGACTGGAGCAGGCTGTCAGAGCGCCTGGCACCCACGCTTGGCTGGACAGAATGCCACTCCCAGGTCCCCCAGGGTTCCCAGAGTATGTGGCAGTGCAGGGTCTGCCCCCCGGCCAGGCTCTGGGGCCCAGGTGCAGGGCTGTCTTGAAAGCTTATTCCAGAATCAAACCGCATTTTTCCCTCAGCCCCGACTTGGGTTCCACAGATGTCTTCACCCTGCTATTTTCCTTGCTCATTCTCTTTCATACTAAAGGGCTGTGTGACTCCTGTTGGTCTCTCTACTTCCAATTTGTCCCCCATCTGATGTGATTAATCCACGGAAGTTTCTCGCCTGCTCCCCACTTTCAGGAGCCCCTGCTGGTCCGAGCAGCCACAGTTAGTCCTCTGCTCCCACATTCCAAGCCAACACTTCACTTTACCCCAAGACTTTGCCCTCACAGCCCCTCGTTTCTCAGCACACCCCACCTTTTTAACTCACAGTGGAGCTCTGTTTGCTGCAGATGCCAACCCCGCCTTCCTTGCCCACGCCTGTTTCTGTGACTTTCATGGAGAGAGAGACTGCTCCACTGCTCACGTCTACCCTGTCCTCCAATCACCGCTTTCAAAACCACTGGCCTAGGGTCAACACCTGCACCTTCTCAGACTTCACAAGCATCGCCGGCGACAGTTGCCCAGGGGGCTGGGATGGTGGGACATGCAGGCTGTGGACTTTCTATCACTGCCTGTTGTGCTGCACCACGACTTTTTAGACTCCTCCTTAACTTGGTGGTCTCACTGTGAGAAAGCCTGCATTTTTACTAAATCATAGAAATAACAGTCTTGACTTTTCTAATGAATGAGTGGTGACTTCTGAGATGTCTTACGCTAACTGATTTTACACATATTTAGGAACACAGAGGGTGGAAAATGCCACTAAGCATGCAAAAAACAATACACTAGGGTGAAGTTTCCATGTTACAGTGACTAACCAACCTTAATGACTCAAAGCACACAGGCAGGACACCATGCACCGAGGAGCCATGTTCCAGCCAGTGTGACGGGCACCACGGGGCAGGACCAGGTTAGTGGGGAGGGTGACTTTAGGAGGCCAACCAGGCAACCGTGGGGCTCACAGAGGGAAGAGGACCCATGGATATCAAGAAGGAGGGGAAGCCGTGGGGAGAGAGAAGTAGCCACATGCGAGGAGGACATAGCCAAGTTTACTGATGAAAAGGAGAAAGGAAGGAGAGAAGTCAGGCACTGAGCAGCTGAGTGAAGAGGCTGCACTGGCAAAGGAGCAGGGTGTGTGTGTGTGTGTGTGTGGCAGAAAGAGACAGAGAGACAGAGCGACAGAGAGACAAAGAGATAAGGAGAGACCAAGAGAGACAAAGACTGAGAGAAAATGGTGACATTAGTGATTCGGGGTTGGGCACTGTTATGCTTGTATCTAGATATCCCCCCAAAGACTCATGTGCCCATAGGTGGGGACTTTCAGAGCTGGCTGGATCTAGGGCATGTCATCCTGGGACTAAGGGTGGGTGGTACTAGATTAACTTACTAATTGGAATTAGCACAGTTCATTGGACGATGGAAGCCCCGCCCTGGGAGGGTGGGGGCACCAATCGATGGGCTGACACCCTGGCTGGATATAAAGAACGAGGGAAGACAGGCTCACCGCTGCTGCTCCTGCTGCTGCTCGTGTCTCCTGCTTCTCTGCCATGGACTGTTTTCCTCTTCAGTGCCCCTCTGCCAGGCCACCCTGTCCAAGAACCAGCCAACTATGGACTGAAACCTCTACAAATTATGAGCTGAAACAAACCTTTCCTTCTTTAACTTTGGGTGTCAAATATTTTTCTCAGCAATGAGAAGAGAAGGGTAACTAAGACAGACACATTGAATGAAACATCCAAGTTATTTCCATATTAAGATACTTAGCTGAATGTTCTGGAGGCCAGAGCCAATTTTAGAGTTAGAACAATTAGAAGCTCCAGGTTAATGGCGGAGATGGAGCCATAGGGCTAGATTTCTCCAAGGATAATCTCAGCAACATTTACCGATCAAGGAGACAGGCCCCACAGCCAACCAGGAAAAGGGCGAAACCAGCAGGAAGTCGTGGACCACTCAGATTGGAGAGCAGTAAGCCATGTGACTATGTCCCAGAAGACTGGGAAAAACATTTTGCAGAAAAGATGGAGAGAACTGAAGGCTAACGAGATGCAAGGGAAGCACAAAGCTGAGGACTGCAGCCCTGCGCATTTGGTGTGGCCAAGGCCCAGGCGATGTGACAAAAACCCGCGCTGCGAAGCGGTAGCACGGCCCAGCAAGGACATGCTGGCGATGGAGGCCGCTGAGGCTCCGAGGACACAGGGGGCTCAGGAAGTGCAGTCCAAGTGTACACCTCAGCGTGCCAGGGTGGACGCGCTGGAAAGGGGAACTTTCAATCCCATCGGAGACTGGAGCACAGAGAGCAGAATGAGGTTGGGAGGATTTAGTCAGTGAGGTCACACACTTGGGAGAAAGAGCGGGCAGATGGCGCCATGCTCTCGTGAAAGTGGCTAACAACAGGAGCTCGACCACTTGGTAGCTAAGGGCAGGGGGCACCCACAGGGACAGGCTGGGCTCCATCCTGCACCTCTGCCATGAGTTAAGTCCAATCATGAGTTGAGCAAGAAATGCACATAGGCAGCAAATGAAAAATGTGTTTTGTAGCTCATAATTAGCTAGTACTGTACTGTTTTATTGCCAGAAGGGACATTTCCTTTTGGAGTAAACAGCTTCATGATACAGTTCTCACAAGGAACCCTCCTTTCCTCCCCAAAGCCCAGCCGGAGCCACCAGCACACACGGAGCCAGGCGAGTTGTCAAGGTGATGGACGTCTTCATTTTCCTGTCTTCCTTCTTATTTTCAGTTCCTCTGATCCCTCTTTGTCCTTGCCCATTCTGAATTCTTTTGCAGCTAATTCCTTCAATCAATATTTATTGAGAATCTACTCAAATGCATGCCATTCTGCTAGACCGTAAACGCTTCCAAAGCACAAATCATACAGATCTTTAGAACAGGCCTTCACAACACAGGGGTTGTAAAGAAGTTCAGGTTCAGTTAGCTTGAAGGTGCAAGTTTCTAACCCTAGCACTCTGGGAGGCTGAGCAGGAGAATCATAAGGTCGAGCCCTGTCTGAGCAACTTAATGATTTAATGAGATAGAACTCAGTGAGCAGGCCCTGTATTCAACACTCAGCCTATAAAAAACAATTAAAAATAAAGAAGAAAGTCACACTCTACATAGGCATCTGAGGTGCAGGCAGAAAACACCCATTGCTTTAGCAGTTTGAAAATCCTTGCTGTGGACACGAGAAGAGTGGAAGACTTTTGGTGGCATAGTGATCAGAAGACCAAGTTCAAGGTCTCTCCAGAAGTCGTAAGCACAAAGAAAGCCTAATTACACCAGATTTGTCATTCAAAATCTGAAACAAGATGTGTACTGTGTCTATATGTGCTAATGCTCAGAACATGCGATAGAATTCTGATTGAAACATGGAAAATCTTACTTGGTCATATGCAATCTATGTGCTGATAACTTACTAACATTACAGATTATGTGGAATTCTACCTCTGTTCTAATTTACTGGTTGAACATTAATGTACTCAGAAGGACATATTAAGAACTTTCTTAGTTTCCATTGAATCTACACCTAAAAGTTTAACATCAGTTTTATTATCATTGTGTACTGTACCTTTCAAGGGTTAATATTTTAAATATCCCTCCAAGTAGACATTTTATTTGTTTTAGAATTAAAGAGAGACTACACATTGCATGAGTCATCTGAGTTATCTGCGGCAGATATGTCGCTCTGGATTTCAGGTGAGTGGGTTAGAAGCATCTTGATGATGTTGATGAGATTAGCACAGCTCAGGCAGTGTGGTGCTGTCACGCAGACAGAAGACGGATGAGCTGCCTAAGGCATCGCTTTTCTAAGTGTCTGCTCGCAAGGTCCTCTGACTCAGCGATTGTGCCACACGAGGTGACATGCAGTGAATTTCAGTGAAAAGAATACAAAGCACTCCGTGAGTGTAAAAAACTGAAGATGACATTACGGCGATGGCAGAGTGGCTCCCTGATGCTGCTAAGAAAACACACACATGTGCTCGGTAGACTTCCTGTGTAAAACACCATGCAGAATTCCAGTCTCTGGCCGGGTGTGGTGGCACATGGCTATAATCCCAGCACTTGGGAGGCTGAGGCAGGAGGATCATCATGAGTTAGAGGCCAGTCCAGGCTACATAATGAGTTCATGGCCACCCTGAATTACACAGCAAGACCTTGTCTCAAACAAACAAACAAACAAACACAAATTCCATTCACAGAACCACCCTGGGTCTTTATATCATGAAAGCCCATTGCCCCTCACTCTGCGTACCCACACCAACCGACTCTGTGACAGTCACTACCAGTTTCTGACACTATTTTTTAAAAAGTGACACTATACATAATCATGCCACTTACTTCTACGTAAAGACTAGCTTTCCCAAATTTCCTACCAATGGGAGTTAAATCCCTACTCAGGCATCTGCCTGGGTTGGAACAGTCAACATCTAATTGTGTCTGAAACATCAGCAGTGAACTTCAGCATCACTAGTAGCAGAAGACAAAGCTGGTTAGCCCATTGCCCTGTCCTGATGCTGCCCGTGCAGCCAGGCTCCCTCTGCGGCTTCACAGGAACAGGAGGAGGGGACGGCTGTTTCCGGGCGTCAGCATGGGGAGAGAAGGAGCAGGGGAGGGCTTTCAGCCACTAACGGGTGGGCAGGAGGACACACATCAAATACAAAGCACGCCACAGGGTGCAGCCTCATTAAGAATAAAGAAATCCAGAAGAAAAGCTGTTCCTCCTCTCGTTTCTATTTTCTTGAGGAAACGTAGCAGTCAGTTTTCTTGTCTCTGAGACACAGTACCTGACAAGCACAACAGCTGCCATCCGTGAGCCAGCTCCGGGGACCCATCTTCCATCTCGGTTACATTTGTTCCTAAATACAGTATTATTTCTAGTGTTACAGTAAATGGACTTTTTTCTGAGTTAATTTTGACTAATTCTTGATTAGTGTATGGAAACGACATTGATATTTGGGCTCAATGTTGTATCTTGCAACTGTTTTGAATTTATTTCTTCTAAAAATTTTTGAAACTTTTTGCCTATTGAGGGTTTTCTATGGGTGAGGTCATGGAAAATAGTCTTTAATTTCTTGTCTGGCAGGGCTGTTATCGGGCTAGTCTGGGAGGTAATGTGAGCCTCCTAATGAGCTTGGAAGTGTTCCCACATCAGGTGTTTGGAAGAGTTGTAAAAGGGTTGGTATTGATTCTTCTTTAAATGTTTTGTAGAATTCACCATTGGACCTGCCTAATTCTGGATGTTATTGTTGTTTATGGGTTCAATCTCTTTATTTGTATTGGTCTTCTGGGTCTTGGTAGATTGTATGTTTTAGGAATGTATTCATTTCTTCTAGATCATCCAATTTATTGGCGTATACTTTTTTATAGTAGTATCTTGGGACACTTTGTATTTCTGTGGTATCGGTAACAATGTTTCCTCTTTCAGTCATAGTTTCATTTGATTCTTTCCTGTTTTCTCTTAGTTAATCTTTGCAAAACCAGCTTTTAGCATTGTTTATTTTTCTGTTGATGGAAGTCTGCGTATCATGTATTTCTTCTCTAATCATTACTATTCTCTTCATGTGCTTATTTTGGGCTTATTCTTCCTCTTCTAGCTGCTTAGATGTAAATTTAGGTCTTGCTTGAGGTCCAGGGGCCTTCCCACCATGGTGTGGCAGCCCTTTGGAAAGGCCTACGAGAAGCAGGATGTGGACCTTGGAGAAACCTTGGACCGCTGCCTTGGGGATGCCTCGTGCTGAGCCCCGGGCCACGCCTCCTTCCAGTGCTGGCCAGGGACCTGGGAGGTGACAGACGTGGACTCAGTTACTGTTTGGCGTGGGCTCAGTTACAGTTACAAGGCAAAAGACGCAGAAGGCTACCGGGAACTGCTCAGCGGGTACTGTGCTCGCGGAGCGGGAAAACCCGCAGAGCCGACCCTGAGCGCTCATTCCTCCTGAGCTCGTCCTCTGAGCCCTGAGCAGACCGCAGCTCCGTGAGAGAGCAAAGTGTTTCCTAATTTCTTTCTTGCTGTTTTCCAAGTAGCTATGATGATATAAATATTTGTGGAGTAGAGGAATACAAATTAGTTTGTATCATACTGATTACATTTTGTATCGTTTCCTGATTTTTTAATTTATTAAAAGCAAGTGAAGTTTTCTTCTAATTTAATATTTGACATTTATTCTATATTGATTTCTAATTTCATCACATATTTAAGGCATGCAATTTTATATAATGAAAACTGTTAGAAAGAATTAATGAACCTATAATTTTATGTGCAACACATATAAAAATGCAATTAAAGTCAAATCTAATCAATATCTGTTAAAGTACTTTTTTCTTGGTTTTATTTTTTTTATCAGAGGGAATTTAGCATTTGCTTTCATTATCTTTCAGCTTTTATTGTTTGTAGTTGTTTGAAGGTAATGGAAATCATTGTCAATAAAATATCAGTTATTAAAAAGTTGGGAAGCAATATTTTCCATCACTTTCTGATATATAAATGTTAAAACTTTTGTACCAGTTCAACAAGTGGAATCACCAGGGAGGCCAGAGTAAGAACCTCAGCAGGTCAGATCTGCACTACGTGTACACGCTGCATACGTGATGCAGGCATTCCTGTGTGTGTACAAAATGCCTCGGGGTGTCTCTAAATGCTGAGGAGCAACACAGCTTTCAAAACAAAAGAAAGCTTAAAGTAATTATGCAGGTATAAGCACTTTCATAATATGGTATGTAAATTATAGCTCCAAATCTTATGTCCCATGGCCTGCTTTCTTTTTCTGTTTTAATACCCGTTCGTATGAGTCCACGCTTGTGGAGGACAATGACCACGTTCCCCTGGGGAAGGAGGGCACGGACACAACGCATCTTACTTCTTTTTTCATACTCTTCCCTTCTGCATCTGCTAATTTATTTTTAATTTATTCAATATGATTTTAGTGTGGAAAACTGCATGTAAAATATTACTTTTTATGATTGCTGAACAATTACAGCATTCAATTTTTCTAAAAACAGTGCAATGCATTGTTGGAGGCTTATTATTTAGAAAATTATAATAGAAATGCAAAGGAAGGTAAGTGAACTAGCTGTAGATTTCATTGTCCACTGGAAATTTACATTTCTACTAAGACTTGAGAAAGGAACAGGAGAACAGTGTCAATTCGGTAAGACTGGAAAGATAGCCACGATGGTCCAAAGGAACAAAGTGAGCTGGTCATGTCCTAGATGTGACGATGACGATGACAAGACTCACAGACCTGTTCCATGCTGCTCTTGTCACCTGATTCCCAGGGCAGACTTGGAAATAAAGGATTTCTTTCCTTCCCGAAGGTGTGGAGAAAATCGCAGTGGCCATTGGCCTTAGCACACTCAGTGCTGACATTATGGGAACTGAGAACTTTTGAGTTCATTAGATTCTTTCTGAAAATAAAAGTGCAGTTAGACAGCACTGGTCCTGCGGCCGCCTGCACACCTGCTGTAGGCTGCACAGACTCCGCCCTGCTCAGCGCCACGTGGAACGCCCTCACCCAGCACTGAGGGTGCTGGGCAAAGGACGGAACAGGAAACAATAGGAATCAATGGCAATCAAAATGGGCTGAGAGGTGCTATCATTGAATATTATCAAATATCTTCAAATATCTTTTATCTTTTAATATTATCAAATTAAATTATTTTTATCTGGTAGGTACAATATACAGAGTCATGGATTATTTGTGATCTTTCAATACATGTATGCTATGTGCGACATTTAAGTCAGATTGAATTTATCTATATTCCCAAGCATTTATTTTTATGGTAAAATATCCAAAATCTTTTTTACTAGCTTTCTGAAATGCACAGTATATTATTATTATCTAAAGTTTCCCTGATGTACAATAGCACACCAAAAATCCTTTACTCCTGTCTAACTATGTAACTCCGTACCCACTGGAAAACCTGTTCTTGTTCTTTGAGGTTTTGTTTTTGTACTAGACCCTTTTAAAATTAATTTTATTGGTACGTTTTAGATATACATAATGACCACATAGGGAATTTGTACCTGTATGTGATATCTTTCTTCCTTTTCCCCATTCCCCTCCTTTCCCTTCAACCCCTCTTCCTCACCTTATTTACAAAAGCTTTGTTCCCATTTTTTCCTTCTTTTTTTTCTCTTCTCTTTCTTCTCTCCCCCTCCCCTCCCAGCTCCCTTCCCATTTGAACATTTTCTTCCCATTTCACAATATCTATTTTACATCTTGTTGTGTTTTTCTTCCTTTTGCCCAAATTGAACCTGTCTTGAACTGCCATAGAGACAGACGAGCTCTTGCTTGTCTCCTCTCCCATGGTCCCCCACGGCCCGGCCTCTCTCGTGGCTGCCCCTGATAAGCTAAGCCTGTTGAACATACTCCTCCCTGCTCAGAGGAAGCGTGAATGGAAATGTCACGGAGCTGTTCATCATACTTCAAAGCATCTCCCTTTCCATGACCCTGAATTTTTATCATCCTCCAATAAATGAACACTGTGATTTCGAATGCTAACACAATCCATGACATGCTTTGGTAAGTTGTATGGATTTTCAGTTTCTCTGTGAATCTCGAGGCCACTAGCATACACACCGATCAAATGCGGGTTTGAGAAGCTACCAAGAAGAATGACACAGGCAAGAAAGAGTCGGAGCGGGGACGAGCCCCCACTCAGGCAAATACTCTAAAGGGTTTCTGCCTCAGGGACCCACTGACCAGGTCAAGTGAGCGAACCCCGGACAGCGAGGTTTGAGCCAGGCGGCACCTTATCCATAAGGAAGGATTCTGTCCATGCATGAGCATGGACAGGATGATTTCTAAGCCTAAAATTCTCCTGATGGAAACAAATCTTATAACACACATCATCTTCTGGGTATAAAAATGCATGCATCCTTTATAAGGGTGGATGCAGTTTGGAATTCAAATCTCCAACCCCACACAATTTCCACTTCCCTACTCAGGACATGGGCCAGAAGGCCAGGGTGATGGGATAACCTTCTACTCAGGTGTCAGCCTGTGCCAGACCTGTAACCCAAGGGTCCAAACCAAAGTCAATGATTATGGGTGGGCGAGAGTCGCCTGTCTGTTCCTGTGTGGTGCTCTGATGTTACAAGACAGAAGGGGACCTAGGAGCACACTGTGTTTTCCTTCAAAGGAAAATGTCTGGGTGAACAGCATGGTCCCCCCCTGCACCCTGGGGAGTGGTCCCAGGACCCCTGTGGATACCAAAATCCATCAACACCCAAGATACAGCAAGCGAGTGCACGTGACCTTCGCGCACCCTCCCTGCACCTTACACCATTGCTGGGTTACCTGTGACGTCCAGCGTGATGTGTGTGCGATGCACACGGATAATGTGTTGAATATATGCAGAGCAACGGCAATCAAAATATCCATGCGTGCTCAGAACAGATGCGTATTTGTTTAACATTTTCTATCTGCAGATGACTGATTCTGTAGACGGGGAACCCAGGTGGCTGATAATATTCATGTAAGCAATTTATAATTCCCATGTATGTTAAGTGTTTTCTTATATTTAAATGTTTAAGGTTTAAATGTTTAAAAACTTCACAATTCAACAGTTGGAAACTTAAAACGAAACTGTGTGTGAAATTTTTAAGAATTATTTTAGCATGAATGCAAGGTTTCTTTTTTACACTGGTTTAAGGAGATCTTGTCACTGGGAAGGACCAACTTCTACTCAGGGTGCTTCTGTTCTGGAGGGACCATGGTCATGGGTCCGCAAGATGTCTGCAGGAGCAGCTACTTCTGCTAAGCTCCAACCTCCTGGGGACAGGGGCTCTGCTTCACAGGTGACAAGTCCAGCCAGGGGCCACATGCTCATTGGATTTGCAATAAGAAAACCAAGCAATAAGTATTTTAAGAGTTAAGCTAGGTTTTATCTTATTTGTGAAACTTAATACATTTTGTAGAAAACAAAGTTGGGGTGATTACAACTATATTGTTTTAGTTCTTCTTAGCATTCTTAAAAACCTAAACTATATCTTAAGAGTTGTCTTATACAATATTTTATTATTTAAAGGTGTTAACTAGTCATCAGACTATTTATCATAGGAAAAAATATAACTGCAGCACAACTGCTGAAATCCCTAGTATTTGTCATCTTCCCTTAGATGTAATTTAAACCTGAGTGTATGTGAAGGTTTAACACAGGTGATTTTATCTAAACATTTTCTGTTATTTTCAAAGCTTTGGCCACTTGCATTTATTTAAAAGGACAATAACAATTTTAAGAGGTTAAAAAGAAATTTTGTTAGGCTCTGGTAATATTCTGTATTTTGAGTTTAAAATAAATGACATATGAAGTAGGAATAACTTAGGAAAGAAGCCAACCTCTCTCTCTTTTTTTGTGTTTGTTTCTGTTTTGTGCTTTGTGGATTTTTGTTTTGTTTCGTTTTGTTTTTTGTTTTGGGTTTTTTTTTTTTTGGCTCCTATTTCAATGTTTGCCTTATTTGATCCATCCCCAGCGACCTCTGGAAAATATTTGCATAAAAATTCATGGATTTGACCATAGCTATTCATTAAACTGTGGATCTTTTAAAATTTTTCAATGCCTATGTTCATTTCTATTAAGTTGGGATCAACTTGTTGAACTGAGTTCTTTTGCAAGAAGATGGAGGAGTAGTCAGCACCATCCTTTGCCCTAACTGCGTGCCCTAAGAATTAGAAAAGAAGGGTAGGTGGTGCTTCAGGGCCACTGCCCACTTTGTGCAGTCGGCTGCAGCATGGTGGTGAGGGTATGAGAAGTCTTTCATCAGGACAAGCCAGCAGAGACAGGCTCGTTACTTGGTGGTTCACACCAAGGCCCAGGATGCATTCGATCCAGGTGGAAGGAGCCTGGGTCTTTCCCACAGAGGTGCACAGGAAGCATTGTCGCGGTCTGCAGGATCATAGGAAAATAAACGGGAAAAATGGAGATCTAAGAATTCAACTGGAGCTATGGAATCTGAAAAGAATTTTGAAATTATTAAAATGGGAATTGGATGTGGAAATGAGGGCAGTGAGAATATGATCATTTCTTTATTTCAGCCCAAGTTTCATCAGTGTGATGTCCAAAATAATCAAGTCCATTTTAATTACCCCAATCTGGAATATCATTTTTGAAATAAAGTATGCTTGTTTAGGAGTTCATACTGTGGATGGCACAGGTTGAAAGCAAACCTTTTAGCTGCAGCTTGATCGCATATCATCCTGCAGGGAGGGCTACGAGCTCACAGAAGACCCCGGAGGGGCTGGGCTTGCAGCTCTGGGAATCCTCCAGAAGGTCTGCAGCTCCACGGAACATGCGCGCGAAGTCTCTGCTGGTGCCTCTTTCCCTGTGCATTTTATGATGAGTGGGATGAGGGCAGACACTTGGGTGTTCTGCTAGGACTGCAGCATATGCTTTCTGCACTGACATTTCTAACGGTATTTAGTTCTCACAACCCAGCATAAGCTATAATAAGACCTCGATATGTAGGATCTTAATACTAAGTCTAGGGAGAGCAACAGATGCTCACCTTATTAAATCAATCAAGCCGCACAATTAAAGTTCAGCACATCACAGTTTAATTAGCACTGTGGCTAGTTAAAAATCTACACTGTCATAATATCTCACCAAACATGTGCTGACATTTTGCATGCTGCCTAGAAATCTTCAAAAGGCCATCCAGTGGCTTCCAAACTCATCACGGTTCATGGCTTACCAAAACAGTGGGACATAATAATCCATTAACACCAAAGATAAAAAGTTACAGGTGCTATATTTCAAACGTAGTCCCAAGTTAATTCATAGTTTTATGTTTCACAATACTATTATTTAAAGCTATTGTTTGTTGAGGTTGAATTTTTAGTTTCTTATTCCAGTGAGATCATATCTCTTTTCAGTAAAGAAACTAAATCTTAAAAAAGAGTATGTGCATTTTTCACTTTATGGTTACTAATAAATTTTAAAAATATTTAGTATTTAGCATGGAGCAGGAAAAATATTTTCAAAATGAGTCAAATGTCAAATTAAAAAGAAAAAAATGCACACCATTAGTTTTTCCTGATACTTATGGCTTAGATATTTACATTATTACATAGTCTAGTAATACATTCCCCTAAAACACACCTCCATGGTAAAATGTCCTTAATCTCCCCTTTCTCCAAAAAGCTTGTTAAGCAGAAAATGAGATAAAATAAGATTTAGAGTGCATGTTAAATTGATTAATCTAAAAAGCTTTGCTTTATTCACTTTTAAAACATACTTACTTGAAAACTGAAGCTATTATTAAATCTCTCAAACCATGCAAAGCATTTTAGGAGGCATTTCAATTTTGCTCTTCCTAAAATGAATACATAAAAATAATACATCAGGATGTGTGTGTATGTGTGTGTGTGTCAGAGAAAAGATGAAACATTTCCACTCTCCACCTGCCTCAGTCACTATTTGCTTTGAAAGAGATTTATAGACCTTAGAGAAGAAAAAAGAGGAAAGGAGAGGGGAG
>RJWM01008966.1:0-45000 GCA_004363535.1 Dasyprocta punctata
ATAGTAGTCCTTTGTCTGAAAAACAGCTGGCAAAAATTTTTCCCACACTCTGGGTTGTCTCTTAACTCTGTCGGTGGTTTCTCTTATTGTGCAAAAGACTTCTAATAAGATTAGATCCCTGGGCTGGGAGTTTGGCTCAGTGGCTTAAGCGCCTGTCTGGCAGGCGTGAGGCTGTGAGTTCGATCCCCAGTTCTGCAAAAAAAAAAAAAAAAAAAAAAAAAAAAAGATTAGATCCCAGTTGTTGATTCTTTGTGGTAGTTTCTGTGCAGCTGGAGTTTTGTTCATAAAGTCTTTGTCTGCACCATTATTTCAAGAGTTCTACCTACTCTGTCTTTCAGCAGATGTAATGTTTCTGTTTTAATATTTAGATCTTTGAACCATTTCAATTTTAGTTTAGTGCATGGTGAAAAATATGGGTCTAGTTTTACTCTTTGGCATGATGGGGAAGGCCAGTTTTCCTGGCACTGTTAAACAGGCTATCTTTCTTCCAGTGAAGGTGTTTGGCACCTTTGTGAAAAATAGGGTGTCTAAGTATGTCTGGAATTGTTTGTGCATCTTCTAATCTGTTCCACTGATACTTGGGTCTGGTTTTTTTTGTTTTTTAGTCAGTACCATACTGTTTTTATCACAGTAGCTTTGTAATATAATTTTGAGTCAGGTATTGGGATGCCCCTTGCCTTGCATTTGTTGCCCAGAATTGCCTTTATTATTCTAGGTCTCTTCTGGTTCCAAGTGAATTATAGGATTGTTTCCTCTAATTCTATGACAGATGCTGTTAGAATTTTGATGAAGATGGCATTAAATCTGTATAACAATTTTGAAAGTATGGTAATTTTCACCATATTGGTTCTTCCTACCCAAGAGCAAGGGATATCTTTCCATTTTCTGATATCCTCTTCAATCTCCTTTTTTGGAGTACTGAAGTTTTCAAAGTAGAGGTATTTTACTTCCTTCATTAGATTGATTCCTAAGTATTTCATTTTTTGGATGCTATTAAAGATGTTGTTGTTGCCGGGCGTGGTGGCGCACGCCTTTAATCCCAGCACTCGGGAGGCTGAGGTAGGCGGAGCGTTGTGGGTTCGAGGCTGGCTTGGGCTACAACACGAGCACAAGGCCGGCCTGAGCTACATAGTGCGACCCTGCCTCGAAAAACCAGGGCCGGGAGTTTGGCTCAGTGCCTTAAGCACCTGCCCTGGCAGGTGCGAGGTTGTGAGTTCAATCCCCGGTGCCGCAAAAAAAATAAAAATAAAAAAAATAAAGATGTTGTTTCCCTAATTTTTCTCTAAGTGAGTTAGTTTGTTTGTTATTTATGTACAGGAAGGCTACTGATTTTTGACTGGTGACTTTGTATCCAGCTACATGACTGAATTTGGTTATTAAATCTAGAGTTCTTTGGGGAGAGTTTTTGGGAACTTTTATGTACAGTATCATATTATCCATGAATAATGATAATTTGACTTCTTATTCTTATTCCTTTTATTTCTTTGTCTTGTCTAATTGCTCTGGCTAATGTTTGCAGAACTCTATTGAATAAGACTAGTGACAGTGGACATTCTTCTCTTGTTCCTGATTTAAGAGAGAAAACTTTCAGTTTTTGTTCATTTAGTATGATGTTGGCTGTTAGTCTGTCAGATTGAGATGAAGATCATCTATTCTAATTTTCTCTAAGGTGTTTTTTTAAAATCATGAATAAGCGTTGAACTTTGTCAAACAATTTTTCTACTGACAAGACCCTATTGTTTTTGTACTTGGCTCTATTAATGTAGTGTATTATATTTATTGATTTGCATATGTCGAACCATCCCTGCATCCGTGGAATGAATCCTACTTGGTCATGGTATATGATCTTGATAATTTGCTGCATTATGTTTGGCAGTGTCTTATTGAGGTGTTTTTTTTTTTTTTTGTGGCACCGGGGATTGAACTCACAGCCTCACGCCTGCCAGACAGGTGCTTAAGCTGCTGAGCCAAACTCCCAGACCTAGTTTTTTGAGGCAGGGTCACACTATGTAGCTCAGGCCGGCCTTGTGCTCATGTTGTAGCCCAAGCTGGCCTCAAACTCACAACGCTCCACCTACCTCAGCCTCCAGAGTGCTGGGATTAAGGGCGTGCGCCACCACACCCGGCTGCCTTATTGAGTATTTTTGCATCTATGTTCATCAGGGAGATTAGCCTGTAGTTCTCTTTTTTGGTTGGATCATTTTCTGGATTTGATATCAGGGTAATGCTTGCTTCTAGGAATAAATCTGGGAATATTTCTTCCCTATCAAATTTCATTAAAGAGTTTAAGAAGAAGAGATATTAGGTGTTCTCTAAATTTCTTGTAGAAATCAGCACTGATTCCATCAATGCTCAGAATTTTTTGTTAGTAGGCTTTTATTTATATCCTCAACTTCATTAACTGATATTGGTTTATTCAGAAATTTTATACATTCTTGACTAAGCTTTGGTAGGGTATATGTATCTGGGAAGCTCCCCATTTCTTCTCCTTTTTCCATCTTATTAGAATACAAGTTTTTGAAGTAGGTATAGATGATCTTTTGGATTTATGTGGGATCCATTGTGATTCACCCTTTTCTTTCCTAATTGCATGGATTTGAGTCTTTTCTTACCGTTTTTTGGTAAGGTTGGCTAAGGGTGTGTTGATTTAATATAATCTTTTTTATTTTAAAGAGAATAAAACAAAATAAAACAGAACAAAGCAGATCAGAACAAAACAATGTAAGCAACACAGGAACAAGACAATAGGAAATCAACAGTGACTACCATAATGTCTTTTGTTTACTTCGAAGCAGTTGTCCATATCTTCACACACAATGAATTCAAACTAAACAAAATAGTGTAAAACTAATAAAAACAAAAGAATGAAAGCATTATAAGCTTTCAAAACCAGACAATAGGAAAATCAATAATGGCTACCATCATGTCTCTTGTTCTCTTCAAAATAGCTGTCCATACCTTCACACATACTGAAATCAAATAACACAAAACAGACTAAAACCAAACAAAATAAAGAATAAAAGCATTATTGGACTTTAAAACAAGATGATAGGAAATCAGCAATGGCTACCATAATGTCTCTTTTCTTCAAAGTAGCTGTTCATACCATCACATGTAATAAAATCAATTCTTGTAAACTCTTTTAGGAGAAGTTCTAGGCATGTATAAGCCTACACATGTACATCTATCCTTTCTGTATTAGAGGGACAAACAAAACAAAACAACAAAATATAAGAAAGACAGGAAACAAAAGAGACAAATAATAATAACAAAGAGCCCAAAACAGTAACAATATAGGCTGGCAAAACGGTGATAGGAAAATAACTGAGGTTGTTATTTTGCATAGCTATCTTCAAAAGAGTTACTCAGATTACCAAATATAAACATACAAAGTTGATCTAATCCTATAAATGTTAATTGTTTTGTTCCAAGAACTAATAGAATTAGTGATACAATCATCTTAGCTAACGTGTGTATGTACAAATTTATATTTTTCTTTTCCCTTCCCTCTTTTCTCCTTTTCCCTGAGTTATTTTTCCCCTTTGAGAAGTTTCTTACCTTTTCACAATATTTATTGAAGATTTTGTGTCTTATTTGCTCTTTCAGTTTCTTACACTAGGAAGACAATGTGGTATTTTTGTATTTGAGTTTGATTTATTTCACTTGTGAGTATGGTCTCAAGTTACATCCATTTACCTATAAAAGGCTCAATGTGTTCCTTCTTAATGGTTGAGTAATACTCCATTGTATAAAAATGCCACATTTTTTATTCATTCCTCAGTTGATGAGCATTTAGGTTGTTTTTAAGATTTGGCTACTACAAATTGTGCTGAGATAAACATGGGTGTGCATATATCACTGTGGTATGATGTTTTCAATTCTGGGAATATGCCCAGAAGTAAAATAGCTAGGTCAAATGGGACTTCCAATCCCAGCTTTTTGAGGAACCTCCAGACTGATTTCCACACTAGTTGCATCAGTCTACACTCCCACCAACAGTGCACAAGAGTTCCTTTTTCCCCATAGCCTCTTCAGCATTTGTTATTGGTGGTTTTCTTGATTCTGGCCATTCTTTCTGGTGTGAAATGGAATCTTAGTGTTGTTTTAATTTGCATTTCTTTAATGACTGATGATGCTAAACATTTTTTCATATATTTATTTGGCATTTGTATTTCTTCAGCTGAGAAGTGTGTATTCATCTCAGATGCCCATTTTTGGATTGGGTCTTTGAATTTCTGGGGTCTGATTTTTAAATTCTTTATATGTTCTAGATAGACATCCTTTGTCTGAGGGACAGTTGACTAAGATTTTTTCCCAATTCATGGACTTTCTCTTCACTCTGTTGGATATTTCTTTTGACATGCAAAACCTTTTTAATAAGACGAGATCCCAGTTGCTGATTCTGGGAAATATCTTCCATGCAGTTTGATTTTTGTTCACAAACTTAGTGTTTTTGTTTTTATATTTAGATCTTTGATCCATTTTGACTTTAGTTTAGTGCATGTGTGTTAGGCATGGGTCTAGTTTTAGTTTTGGGCATATGGAAAGCCAGTTTTTCCAGCACCACTTATTAAAAAGGTTATCTTTCTTCCAGTGTACATGTTTGGCCCCTTTGTCAAAGATAAGGTAGATGAGTGTGTTTGTAGCTGTGGCTGTACCATCTAATCTATTCCACTGATCTTCAGGTCTGTTTTTATTCCAGTACCATGCTGATTTTATCACAGTAGCTTTGTAGTATAACTTCAAGTTAGGGATTGTGGTGCCTCCTGCCTTACCTTTGTTGTCAAGAATTGCCTTTGCTATTCTAGGTCTCTTCTACTTCTAGATGAATTTTAGGAACCATTTCTCTAGATCTGTGAGGTATGTTAATGGTATTTTGATTGGAATTTCATTAAATCTGTACAACAATTTTGGGAGAATATCCATTTTCACAATATTTGCTCTTCCTGTCCATGAACAAGGAATATGTTTCCATTTTCTGAGATCCTCTTTGATTTCTTTTTTCAGAGTACTGTAATTTTCACTGAATAGATCTTGTATTTCTTTTGTTACATTGATTCCTAAGTATTTCATATTTTTGGATGCTATTGTGAAATGTGTGGTTTCTCTTCTCAGTGAGTTTGCTGTTTGTGTACAGAAATGTTATTGATCTTGGAGTGTTGATTTTGTATCTAGCTACATTATTGAATTTTCTATTGCATCAGAAGTCTTTCAATGGATTTTTGGGGGGCTTCTATATAGAGTATCATGTCACCTGCAAATAATGATAAATTAACTTCTTCCTTTCCTATCCTTATTCCTTTTATTTCTCTCTCTTATCTAATTGCTGTGGCTGTTTCCACACTATATTGAATGTGGTGATAGTGCACATTCTTGTCTTGTTCCTGATTTTAGAGTGAAAACTTTCAATTTTGGATCATTTAATATGATGCTGGCTGTTGGTTTGTCACAGATGGTTTTTATCAGATTGAGGTAAAGACCATCTATTCCAATTTTCCATAGCATTCTTATCATGAATGAGTGTTGGACTTTATCAAAAGCTTTTTCTGCATCTATTGAAATGATCATGTGATTCTTACATTTGGCTCTGTTGACATGGTGTATTACATTTTTTGATTTGCATATGTTGAACCATTCCTGCATTCCTGGAATGAATCCAAGTTAGCCATGGTGTATAATCTTCTTGATGATTTGTTGCATTCTGTTTGCCAGTATTTTATTGAGGATTTTTGCATCTATGTTCATTAGGGAGATTGGCCTGTAGTTCTCTTTTTTGGTTGGGCCTTTCTCTGGTTTTGGTATTAGGGTAATACATGGTTCCAAGAATGAGTTAGAGAGAATTGCTTCCCTTTCAATTTCATTGAAGAGTTTGAAGAGTGTTGGAATGAAGTCTTCCTTGAATTTCTTGTAGAATTCAGCAGTGAATCCATCAGGATCTGGGCTTTTCTTTGTTGGCAAGGTTCTAATTATATTTTCAATTTTAGTAATTGAAATTGGGATATTCAGCAGTTTTACATATTCTTGATCCAGCTTTGGTAAGTTGTATGTTTCTAGCAATCTGTCCATTTCTTCTGTGTTATTGAACGTATGAGAGTAAAGGTTTTTGAAGTAGGTATTGATGATCTTCTGTATTTCCACAGGGTCTATAGTAATTTCACCCTTTTCATTTCTTATTGCATGGAGTTGAGTTTTTTGTTTCCTTTTTAGATAAGGTTGACTAGGGGCTTATGAATTTTATTTATTCTTTCAAAGAACCAACTCTTTGATTCATTAATTCTCTGTATTGTTTTCTTAATTTCAATTACATTAATCTCTGCTGTGATCTTTATGATTTCCTCCCCTTTTTTGGCTTTGGGCTTGACTTGCTCTTCTTTTTCTAGATGTTTGAGGTGTAGCATCATGTTATTTGTGTTCGTTCTGTTTTCCTGATGTGGGATTTCACATTAATAAATTTCCCTCTGAGGACTGCTTTCATTGCATCCCACAGGTTCTGATAAGTTGTATTTGTATTTTCATTTGCTTGTAGATATTGTTTAATTTCTTCTGTGGCCCATTGATTATTCAGGAGTATATTATTTAACTTCCATGTCTTTATGGAGTTTTTGTAGTTTTTTTGTCATTAATTTCTAGCTCCATGGCACTATGATCAGATAATATGCTTGGGATAATTTCAATTGTTTTGCATTTAGTTAATCATGTTCTATGGGATAGTATATGGTGTATTTTAGAGAAGTTTCCATGTGAAGCTGAGAAGAATGTATATCTGATGTTGTTGGGTGGAACACTCTGTACGTCTACTAAGTCCAGTTGTTCACAAGTTTGATTCAGTTCTGTTATTTCTTTTCTGATTTTCTGTGTAGGTGGTCTGTCTGTTTGTTTAAATGGGGTGTTAAGATCTCTTGTTATAATTGTGTTATTGCTTATTTGATTTTTCATTTCTATTAATATTTGTTTTATATAACTGGGTGCTCCAATATTTGATGCATATATATTTAAGATTGTTATCTCTTCCTCTTGAATTTTTTCCCTAATTAGTATGTAGTGACCTTCTTTATCACTTTTGATCATTCTTAGCTTGAAGTTTGCATTGTCTGCCAGAAAAATAGCTACCCCTGCTTTTTTCTGTGTTCCTGTTGCATGAAGTATTGTTTTCCATCCTTTGAGTTTCAGTCTATGAATTTCCTTTTGGGTTAGATGGGTTTCTTGTATAGAGCATATGGTTGGATTTTGTTTCTTGATGCATGCAGCCAGTCTGTTTCTTTTAATTGGTGAATTGAGGCCATTTGCATTAATGGTTATAAATTATATATATTGGCTTATTTTTGTTATGTTGTCTTTCTGCTGCTGGTTCTTTACTTTTCCCCTCTATTTAATTGTTTGCCTTGACTAGTAGTTTTTTCTGTTGGTGTTCTTAAAGTAGTAGTTATTTTTATGTCTATCTAGAATATCTTTCAGTATTCTTTGCAGGGTTGGTTTGGTGGTCGTAAAGTTCTCCTGCTGTTCTTTGTTGTAGAAGTGTCTTATTTCTCCATGAATTTTGAAGGACAGTTTTGCAGGGTGCATCACTCGGGGTTGGAAGTCATTTTCCTTTAGGATTTGAAATACTTCACTCCATGCTTTTCTTGACTTTATTGTTTATATGGAGAAGTCTGCTGTGATTCCGATGGGCTTTCCTTTATAGGTGATCTGTCTCTTTTATATAACAGATTTTAATATTCTTTCTTTGTTGAATTTCTGGAATGTTGATTATTATATGTCTGGGTGTAGATTTATTTTGGTTATGGCTAATGGGAGTTGCATATGCTTTACTTATCTGTCAGTTTCCTTTCCCATGTTTGGGAAATTTTCAGCTATTATTTCTGTAAATAGTCTTTTGATATCATTTGTGTTTTTCTTTTAAACCTATCAATAGTATATTGCTTTTCTTTGCATCATCTTGCAACTGTTGAATTCTTATTTCCTGATATCTTGTTGTTTTTAAAAGATGTTTCCTTTCCTGTTCACTTGCTGCAATCTTGTCTTTGAGGTCTAAAGGTCTATCTTCACATTCATTGGGGCAGTTTGCCAGTTTTCAATGGAATTTTTGATTTCCTGGATATCTCTTTGAATCTCTTTCATGCATTGTATTTCTTATATTGTTCATTTAAGATTTCCATCTTTTTGCAGTGCTCCTTGTTTTTTAAACTATGTCTTCTTTAGATGTGTGCAGCATTTCCTTTATTACATTTATAATTTCTTCTTTTACCTGTGAGATTATTTCTAATCTGAGTTCCTTTACAGCTTTATGGAGTCTTGTCTTTACTTCCATTGCTAACATTTCAGAATTTTCATTTGTATGTCTTACACTTTCTTCTATGTCCATATCTCCTAGGCTTCTTTGGGATGGGCTGGAGGTTTCAGATCACATTTTGCTCTTTCATTTTGTCATTTTCCTGTATTCCCCTGTGGAAGCTGAATGCAAGGTCTCAGTTGCTTCCTTGATTGAGGATGTCTGTCTGTACTGCAGGGAGTTTTCCTAGTTGGTTGGGGGTAGTTAGGCAGACCTTACCAGGTCCCTAGTGGCAGTCAAAGGCTCCTCAAATGTGGGGAGTATGCTTGGCAGATCTTCAGCACATCCCATGTAGCACAGTGAAGCTCCCTGGCTGCTTGAAGTTGCTGGGCAAGATTTTGCCAGGTTCTGAATGGTAGTACCAAGGCTGAACAGCTAAATGGAATATGCTGTGCAGACCTTCAGTTTATGCCACATGGTGCACTAAAGCTCCCCAGCTCCTTGGGGTCACTGGTTGAGGCCCTACCAAGTTCCAAGCAAGGTGCTGATGTTGCACAGCTAGGTGGAGTTCACTGTGCAGGCCTTCAGCTCCCACCACTTAGCACAGGAGGTTCCCCTGCCACTTGGGGTCACTGGGTGGGGCCCAACCAGGACCAGAGTGATCTACCCAAGGGTCCCCAGCTGTTTGAGGATCCTGGGTGGGGCCCTACCAACTGTCTAAGTGAGGTGCTGAGGTTACAGAGCTAGGTGTAGTTCACTGTGCAGGTCTTTAGCTTCTGCCTTAATTTAATCTTTCAAAGAGCCAACTCTTTGATTTATTAATTCTTCATACTATTTTCTTATTCATCATTGCATTACTTTCTGGTTTGATTTTTTATAATTTCCTCCTTTATATGTGCTTTGGGCTGCACTTGCTCTTTTCCTAGAAGCTTGAGGTTCAACATTAAGTTGTTTATTTGAGCTCACTCTGTTTTACTGATATGGGTATTCACCAATTTAGATTTCCCTCATAGAATTGCTTTCATTGTGTCCCATAATTTCCAGTATGTTGTATCTGCATTATCATTTAATTGTAGAAACTGTCTAAGTTCTTTAATTTCATCTGTGACCCATTAGTTGTTCAGGAAGGTGTTATTTAATTTCCATATGTTTATGAAATACTTGTGGTGTCTTTTGCCATTGATTTCCAATTTCATTGCAGTATGATCTGATAATATGCATAGAATAATTTTAGTTCCTTTGCATTTAGTTAAGCATGTTCCATGAGCTTATGTATTTCTCCAAAATAGACCATGTGCAGCTGAGAAGAATGTGTATCCTGACATTGTTGGGTAGAACACTCTGTGGACATCTACTCAGTTCATTTGTTCAAAAGTTTGGTTTAGTTCTAATATTTCTTTGTTGATTTTGTTTTCTAGTTGATCTATTTGTGATTGTGGGATACTGAGGTCTCTCATTAGAATTGTATTAGTGCTTATCTCATTTTTCATATCTCAGTATTTTTTATATAGTTGGGTGCACTCGTATTTTTTGAATACATATTTATGATTGTTATCTCTTCCTCTTGGATTGTTCCATTTACAAGGATGTAGTGACCTTCTTTGTCTCTTTTAATCAGCATTCGGTGAAAATCCAGTTGTCTGCAAATAGATTAGCTACCCCTCCTTTTTTCCAGGTTCTTGTCCCATGGAGAATTATTTTCTATCCTTTGACTTTCAGTCTATGAATTTCTTTTTGAATTAAATGTTTCTTGTGTGGAGCATATTGTTGGGTCTTATTTCTTGATCCATTCTGCCAGTCTGTTTCTTTTGATTGGTGACTTAAGACCATTAATGTCGATATTTATAACTGATATGTATCCTTGTTATGTTATTTTCCTATTGTTGGCCCCTTTTTTGCCTCCTCTGTTTAATTGTTTGCCTTGCCTTGTGGATTCATTCTATTGGGGTTCATGGAGTTATACTCTTTGTTATCTCTTTCTAGAATGTCCTTCAGAGAATTTTGGAGTGCTGGTTTGGTGTTCATGAATTTTCTCAGGTGTTCTTCATCATGGAAGTATCTTATTTCTCCATCACTTACTTTTGTGGGGTACATCAACATGGTTGGAGGTTCTTTAGGGCTTTAAATACTTTACTCCAGGCTCTTCTTGACTATGGGTTTGTGCTGAGAAGTCAGCTATGATGCTTATGAACTTTCTTTTATAGGCAATTCATTTTTTTCTCTAAGAGCTTTTAATATTCTGTTCTTGTGTTGAATTTCTGGAATCTTGACTATTGTATGTCTTATTATAATTTTTTTGATCATGGCTAATTAGAGTTCTATATGTCTCATTTATCTGTATGTGAAGTTTTCTTGTCTGTGAACAGGTTTTTTATATCATTTGTACTGTCTCCTGCTTTTTCATTGAATCTGATCAATCTTATGTTATTCTTCTTTGCATCATTTAGCAGTTGCTGGATTGATTTCTCATGGTGCCTTGCTATGTTTAAGAAATATTTCTTGTTTAAGATTGCTAACCACAATACTATCTTCTACATCTGAGATTCTGGCCTCACCATTGGCTCATTCTGCTATGTATACTTTCAATGGAAATTTCATTTCTTTCCTATATTGGGCAGTCATAGCTTCCATCATTTTCCTAAGTTCCTCTATTTTTTTTATCTGTATCTGGAGTCATTAAGCATGTTTCATTATGGTCTCCATCTCTGTAGTTAGTTATCTGAGAAATTATTTCTGATTTGATTTTTCCTAGGGCCTTGCGCATTTGCTTAGTTACTTTGCTGTTATCACTTCAGAGAGTCCAGGTGGGTAGCTTTTGGATTGTTTTACCTCATTGTCCTGTGCATTTGCCTTTGGTGAGCTGAATGTGTGGGATTTCCTCTTACGTATCTTCTCTCTCTCTCTCTCTAGTTTAATTCCTATGCTTGTAAATTGTCTATGGTGAATAACTTTATTGCTAGTATTTAGAATCTTTAGGAAATGACTGCTTCTCAGAGGCGTCTTTCAGGTGTAGCTGGCTTTTGAGTTTTGAGTATGTTGCAGGACCCTACCTCTTCAACTTATTGGGGATGAGAAGTTGCTGCTCACTTGGCCCAGTCCCTGGCTCTTTGGCATTGGCCTATAGTATAGTTTTGTGACTCGTAGGCAATCTTAGTCTTGGTATACCAGAAAAACAACTGGTTAGTGCTCACTTTGGCAGCACACATACTAAAACAACTGGGTAGAACAATTACATCACTGTGGCTAATGTGGTATAATCTGCAATAACAATATAATCAAACAGAGCTTAGAAAATGACAGACAAAGGTAACTGTAAATTACCACCTCTAATCATATGAACTAGATTTGTGGTTATATAAAAAAATCTAAAATGAACCATGGGCCAGGGATTTAGCTCAGCAGCACAAGTGCCTGCCTGGCAAGCATTAGTTTGTGAGTTGAGTCCCTGGTACCAAAACCAAACAACAACAACAACAACAACAAGCCACCAGAGAATTGTGTGTGGCAAATAAACTCTCAGTATGGCTATTTTACCCTTAGGGGAGAAAATTTAAAAGGGGTTAATAGGAAAAAATAAAGAAATGGAGTAAAAAGAAGAGATTAGAAGCAAGGCTGGAGAACAAAGGAGGATCATGGAAACTTTAGGAAACTTATGCAGAAGACAGGAGGTAAAGGGAAGGAAGAAATAAAAGCCAGAACAGAGTAGAACAACAAGAAAACTAGAAACCATGTTTGTGTTCATATAAAAACAAGAACCAACAATGAAGAAAAAGCAACAACAAAAAACAGAAAAAGAAAATAAAGAAAATAAGAATAGAAAAAAACCCCATCCAATTCAGGATGTGTGTTTCTGGTGCCACTGGTGGACAAAGCAGGCAGAGAGAGGCCAGATCCATGTCCATCAATCCCAGCAAGCTACCAGCAGCTCTATGGTGGGGTAGCAGATTATCCTAATGAATCTGCACCCCCATTTCCACTGAAGATAAGGATGATCTCAGGCTGCAAGACTGGAGCCAGACCCACCCAACCTGCTGCAGAACTCAGCTGGGAGCCATATGGTGGAGCCAGCAGCTGCCCCAAGCCTGAAACTCAGTTGGCCTCTCTCCAAAATGACCCTTGGCTGGTTGCCTTCTCTTGCAGGAATTCCTCACTGGAGAACTCACCAGCCATGGCAGTCTGCTACTGCTCTAGCTAACAGTGGATCTAGGCAGCTTCCATGTAGTGCTGGTTTTAGGTGCATGGAGAATGCATCAGTTCTGAATTTAACAAAGGTTCCACCCTGATTTAAGAAGGCCTAAGAGGCCAGGCAGTGTGTCCCTTAGAAGGCAGTGTGTGAAGCTATGTGAAGCCAAAGGTGAAACAGAGAACCCAGAAGTTTGGAAAAGCCAGAAGTGTGGATCATCTAAGGAAACCTGCAAGGAGGGAGCAAAGCTGGCCTAAGAGAGAAGTCATGGGAGTTAAACCACTGGAAGTGCCGTGGGAGTGATGTCACTCAAGCCTTTTGGAGCTCATAACCAGATTGCTTAAGATGCTGAGCATTAAACTCCAGGACTTAATGTTTGCCCTGCTGGACTTTGGACTTGTTTTGGTTCTAATCCTTTGTATCCCATTTGTGCCTTTTTAAATGGTAATGTTTACTTTGTACCATTCTATGTTGAAAGTGTTTAACTTTGTTTTCATTTGTACAGGGAGTTAGGCAGTGAGTTTGCCTGAGATCTTGGAGGAGACTTGGGACTTGAACTTTTCAGCAATGCTGAAACTTTTAGGACTTTGGTAACTCTTGGAGATGGACTAAATGCCTTTTGCATAAAGGATGTACATAAGTCTTTGGGTGGTCAGGGGTGGAATGTTACAGTTGTGTTTGGATGTCCCCCAAAGCTTCATGCAGTCATGGAGGCAGCTGAATTTAGCATTTGTGACTGGTCCATTGTCTAGTACCAGGATTGATGGTGTGAGTGCTGCACCTGCCCAGGAGTGGGTAGCCAACATACAGTATAAGGGAGGGAAGGAGGCATGCTTTTCTGTTTTTTGCCCTTTTTGCTCTTGTTGCTTGTAGCTGGCATGAATGGCTGCTCCTTAGCTATGCCACCCTGCCTCAGAGCCAGCTAAGTATGGACTGAAACCTCCAAAAACTGTAAGATAAATAAACCTTTCCTTCCTCCGTTTTGGGTGTCAGGTATTTTGTTTCAACAACTAGAGAAAAGTAACCAAGACACTACCGAAGAGAGAGAAAGAGAGAGAGAGAGAGAGAGAGAGAGAGAGAGAGAGAGGACAATGCAACTCTATGCTGCTTCTTAAATATATTAAGTATTAACATAGAGATTAAAAGTAAACAAAAGTGGCACACCAAGGAAACATTATAAAAAGGTAAACTGCAAAAAATCAATGCATAAAAATCAATTACATTCTTGTACACCAACATGAACCCACCAAGAAAGAAAGAAGTAAAATAATGCTGATCACAATTGCATCCAGTAATTAAATACCTAGGAATCAACCTAACCAACGTGGTAACAGCACTGTATAATACAAATTGCAATACTCTGAACAAAGGAATTGAAGAAGTTCAGCATAATGGTGTTCATCTACAATCCTAGCACTTGGGAGGCTAAAGCAGAGGGATTACTGTGAATTTGAAACCAGCCTGGGCTACATAGTACATTTCGAGGTCAGCCTGAACTACTTAGTGAGAGCCTGCCTCAAGGAAAGAAAGAGAGAAAGAAATTAATTGAAGTAGACATTAGAAAATGAAACAACATCCTTTGTTCTTGGATTGGTAGAATTAAATTGTTAATATGGCCATACTACCATTATTTTCAAAGTCACTGTTTGCTCTGGGGAAGTAGGAAATATGATAGAGTAAAATGTCACAATACTCTCATCAAAATTTAGCAGGTTCATGAAAAACCAAAAGTGTAAATTAGGACCAAAATATATAATAGATATTATGAAACAGGAATAAAATGTTCAAGTGTGAAGGGGAACTAAGGAGGGGGGATGGGGAAAGGAAGGAAAGGAAAAGAAAAAAATGATGAGGAAAGAAAAAAATATAAACAAAGCTTTTGAAAAAGAGAGGAAGAGGGACTGAAGGGAGGACAGGGGGATGGGAAAAAAAGAAGCAAGTTATATCATGTACAGGTGCAAATTCCGTATAATGAATATGATCATTATGCATACCTGAAGTGTATCAATAAACTTAATTTTAAAAAAATTTAGCAGGTTCTTTTCTTATTAACTGTTCCTTTTGTTGTTGAAAGTTTGTAATTAGATTCCAAGGTTCTCTCTCTCTTCTCTCTCTGTCTCTGTCTCTCTCTTAACAGTGTTTAAGACAGGGTTGGTTTCACAGTGTACTTCAGGTCCAAAGTCCTGAAAAAGTTGTTTCTTTTATTCTTTGTCAACTAAACTGCTGCTTTAATGACAAAATACACAACTCCCTACTCTGCCATTTTGTTTGTATCAATCCTATTATTGTTTTGACTTTTCTTTACTATATTTATTTGTTTGACTTTATCAGTCAGTTAATTTCGCTCAGCTCAAGCTACAAAATTTTTCTGTAAGTAATTATGGTAAGTGACTTTGGATAATTCTCTCTGCAAAGCAATAACAAATTTTGGTTCAGTTATTTTATTCTTTCCTGCATTGAATGAATTTGCTCTCTGAAAATGTGGATTGAAAGTCTGTCAGATATTTGGGTAGAGTTTATATACAGAATCAGAGACACTCTTCTTTGGTTCTTTTATTTCTGGCATTTTTTCTCTTTCCAAATACTGTGGTAACTTTGATTACCAAGTCCATAAAGAATGCTAATAGCTTTAGCACTACAAGTCATTGAAATTTTTAAAAAGTTTTTATTTCCCCAATGTGATAGACTTGGGTATCAGTATTTTGCTTTTTAAAAAATTCATTTTTATTGTGGTAAAGAACATAATAGCACAAAATTTACCATTTTAACTATTTTTAAGTGTGTAGTTCAGTGGTATTAAATATACTTACAATGTATTTATTAGTCATCATCCTTTTAAGTAACTTTTCATCTTATGATGAAACATTGAAACTCATCAAACAATAATTTCACATTCCTTCCCTAGCTCTATTTCAGAATCTAGGAACTACTATTTTACCTTGTCTTCATGATTTTTTACCACCCTATCTTTGTAAGTGAAATTATACAGTATTTGTCTTTTTCTTAAACTGCCTTGTTTCACTTAGCATGCTTTTTTCTTTCTTTTTTTCTTTTATTTTAAAGACAGTAAAATCCAACAAAACATAATGGAACAAAGTCAATCAAAACAAAGCAGTAGAACTGGTACAGAACTTCAAAGCAAGATACTAGGAAAACAATAGCTACTATAGCATATCTTGTTATCTTTACAATAGTTGATCATTGCATCAGGTATAGTAAAATCAAACAAAAAAAATAAAAGAAAACAGAATAAAACCAATCAAAACAGAATATGAAATAAAGCAAAAAATTAATCAGAATAAAGCAAAACAATGAGAAAAATATTGGGCCTCAAAGACAAGACAGAAGGGAATCCCCCATATTTGCTACATTGCGTACTGTCATCCTCCCAAGAGATGCTCAGACTGCTGACCCCAAGGCTGCAAAATCAACCAAAGAAGAACTTACACTGTCTTCCGAACCAGCAGGTTGCTTTCAGGGGTGGAGGGTGGTCCTTGATTCTTAGCTCACACACCAGTGGGCGTATGGGAGGCACAGATCCTTCTCTGCCTGGAGTCCACACCAGTTGCACCACTCACCAGGAAGGCAGGCTAGTTGTCTTCTGGTTGGAACCTCCCTGACCCGACATGGCAGGTTCTCAGGAGGCACGGATCATTCTCTTCCTGGAGTCTGCGCTGGTTGTGCGCTACTCACCAGGAAGACAGGCTAGTTGTCTTCTGTTGGAACTGCCCTGACCCAACATGGCAGGTTCTCCCACTTAGCATGTTTTCAGGGAATATCCATGTTATACCATATATCAGAGTTTCATTTTTGAGGGATAATTAGTATTAACATTTGCTTTTCTGTTAATTTATTAAGGAACACTTAAATTTTATAAATATGGATGTACAAACATCTTTTAAAATTTTTTATTTTAAAGAGTATGTAACAGAATAAAAGCAATCAAGAGCTGGGCATGGTGGCATATGCCTTGAATCCCAGCACTTGGGTGGTTAAAGCAGGAGGATCGTTGTGAGTTTGAGACTAGTCTGGGCTACAAAGTGAGCTCAACACCAACCTGAACTGCATAGCGGGACCCTGTCTCAAAAAATAGGGCCACGGATTTTGCTCAGTGGCCTAAGTGCCTGTCTGGCAGGCATGAGGTTGAGTTTCATCCCCAGTACCAAAAACAAAAACAAAAACACAAGCAAAAACAAAAGCAAAAACCAATCAAAGTAAACAATGTAAGAGATACAGGACTTCAAAACATTATGAAATCAACAGTAGTTACCATAATGCCCCTTGATGTCTTCAAAATAGCTGCAGATAACTTCAGACATAGTATAAATCAAATGGAACAGAATAGAGTAGAAGCAATAAAAACAAAACAATGAATGTGATAAAGGGCTTCAAAACAAGCCAATAGTAAATCCAAAATTGCTAACATAATATATCTTGCTATCCTTGAAATAGCTTCTCCTGCCATGGGATTTAACATAATCAGACAAAACAAAACAGAATAAAACCCAACCAAACAAAGCAATGGAAACAATATAGGACGTCAAAACAAGACAATAGGGAATCAACAATGGCTGCAACCCTCAGAAGAAGACCCCCAGTAGATGACATATTGCTTAGTGATATCCTCTGAATCTATGTTCAGACCACTGGCCCTAGACTTGCAATGTTAGTGAAACATCAAAGCACCACAGGCATCCAATTGCATTTTACCTCAATAGGTGTCATCACAGCCTGTGTTTCTCCAGTTGCTTGCGGGCAGGAGTTGGTACTTGTCTGCTAGCTCCCTCACACTGAAAGGGGCTGGAGTCTGGCTGTTCCCAGTCCACCAGAGGTCCACACATGGCACTGGTTCCTAGATTGGACTTTTTTGGTGCTGTTGCCATTGTTCTTTCTAACCCCAGTTCACAAATGGCCACGAACATCGTTTTGAGAACTTGATTTCAATTCTTTTGAAGAAGTGAAATTGCTGCGTTATATGGTAATTCTATTTTTAATTTTTTGGGAACCACCATAGAATTTTCCACAGTTGTGGAACCATTTTTCACTCCCACTGATAAGGCTGATGCATAAGGGATCCAATTTTTCCCTATTTTTGCCAAAAATTGTTATTTTCTGTTTTTTTAGACATTAGTCATTTTAATGAGTATAAGCTAATATGACATTCTAGTTTTGATTTTAATTATTGATTTTAATTATTGATTTTCCTTATGATTAGTGATGTTAAGCATCTTTTTCATGGATGGTATTTACAATTTGTATATTTATTTGAAAAAATGTTCTTTGCCCATTTTTTAGTTTTATTGTTTCTTTTGTTGTTGTTGTTGTTAAAATTTTGGAGTTCCATATATAGTATGGATATCAGTCCCTTATGACATTTGTGATTTGCAAATACACCCATTCTGTGTGATTCCTTTTTACTCTGTTATTAGTGTCTTTTGAGGCACAACACATTTAGTTTTCATGAAGTCTAATTTGTACATTTTCTTTCATTACCTGAGACTTTGGTTTCATATACAAGAAATCATCACCAAATCCAATGTCAAGAGGGTTTTGCCCTATGTTTTCTTTTTATAATTTTTTTAAGAGCAGAATATATTTAGTGAGAGAAAGAAAGTTTCTGTCTGAGAGAGACAGAAGGGGTCCCGAGTGGGTTGCCAAAGATGCTGTCATTTTTAGGGACTTTTATAGAGTAAAACCATGAGATTAGATGGGTCCAAGGTGGAGAAAAATGGGAACTTGCAAGGTAGTCATAAGGTGTTGTCCTATATTTCTTTTAATTGTTTTATAGTTATAAGTCTTTGATTCATTTTGAATTAATTTTTATACAACATTAAGTAAGGGTACAACTTCATTATTTTGCTTATGTACCTGTAGTTTTCTCAGTATTATTTATTGAATCAGTTCTTTATTTTTTCAATAATTGAAATTATGCTTTAGGCACCATCTTATAGGGAATGTTCTATTGAATATTTGACATGTGTATTAGTCTGATAGGGTTCCTTAAAAAAATTCCACAGACTGGATGGTTTAGGCAATGTAAACATAATTCTCAAAGTTCTAGAGACTGGAATTCTAAACCAAGGTTTTGGCAGATACTGTCTGTCTTTGTAGGAACTGTGAGGGGATTCTGAGGCTTCTGTCTTTGAGAGGCATGTAAAATTTAGAAGTAAAAGAGAATAACATCCTAACTCTGAGGTTCAAGAAGAAAATACTTGAATTGTGGGTATCAGTAGATGTCTGAGTTACTTTTTGCTTGTTACTGAGACAAAATACCTGACACCCAAAATTAAGAAAGGAAAAGTTTATTTCTTACAGTTCTTGGGGTTTTCAGTCCATACTCAATTACCTCCAAGGCAGCTTGGCGTGGCATGACCGCCATTCATGGCTGCCACAAACAGCAAGGTATGAACTGGCAAGAGAGGGAAGCCACATCTTCTTCCCACCTTTACATTGTATGTTGGTTCCACCCTTGAGTGGGTACCGCACTCACACCACCAATCCCAATGCCAGATAATAAATCAATCACGAATGCCAGACTCAGCCCCATCCATGATTACATGAGGCTTAAGTGGGGCCATCCAACCACACTATCACAGTAGACATGCCTGCCTCATAATTATAGCCAGAATTCTTGGATTTGCTTCTTGAAAACAAGAACTTATGGTATTCAGCCAACTGAATCTTTCTGACTTATTACCAGTTCCCTTTAAATACAAAGAACTGATAACAAAAATTAAGATCTCCTTTCCAAGAAACTGACTTTGACACGTTGCTAACAAGGAACTTATCTTTAAAACCAAATTCTAGACCTAATGTAAAATTTGTGGTCTCCTTAAGGTGACCTTGTTGATTCACATTTGTGCCAACAGTGGAGATCATATTTACCTGGTCAAAATATTGGGACTCATGGTCTTGATAATGGGATAGAAAATTGAGGGCAAATAATCATGGTAAATGATACGTGCAAGGACAAGCTTAAGATTCCTCACCAAGAAAGCAGGGAGATAGAGGAGTATCTATTGGTCTAACCTGTTCCTGGAGAGGGACCCCTGTGGAAATAGATCGACTCCATGTTTTCTGTAATTCTTTAGAACAACTTTAGAAAGAAATCGGGGTTCTGGTTCAGATTGGGTCTGATGAATTAATTAGAATATCCATGAGAAATCCACAGGCTCAAATGCACTCTTTGAAATGCATGACCAGTATGAACTTTGTTTTTCACTCCGTTTTCTAAAATCTTTTTAGCAAACTGTGTGAATCTTTCTTTTCATTGTTTCTAACTGAATTACCATCTGCTATTTGGAAATCATAATTAGTTTTGAAATTTACATTTAAATATAAATTATGCACTACCACACTGATTGGTCTTAAGTCTAGGATAAGAAGAGAATTATTCTTATGGTTTGGTTTTATTATTCACTCCAATGCCTCATCTACTACATGGAATCCCAAATGTATCTTTAAAACCTTGATTGGTATACAAAGGCTTCAACTGCTTGTTATTCTTTCCTCATCTCCTCTTATCTGCAATACTTCTCATTCATTTAAGTCACAGTTTTAATTTCCATGGTCACTGAGGCTTCTCTGTGCTCTTTTAGAGAAAAACTGCCTAAGTTGTTAGGTTCAAATTTGACTTTTATTCCTGACTGCATTTATGCATTGCTGTGATCTTCTTATGTCCTTACACAATTTTGACATTAGTGTTTGATGCACTGCCAGTTGACCCAAGGACCAAACAATGACAATAATGTCTTCAGACCTGATTGTATCTTTCTAGAATAGTAGACTATTTTTCTTTGTACTTAAAGAATTTGAAAAAAACATTGTACAGAAATCAATTCAAGAACAATAGTCTCCTGTAATCCCAGTTATTAAGGAAGTGAGGCAGGATGATTGCAAGTTTGAGATCAATCTGGACAATTTAGGAAGACCTTGTCTTAAAATATAAGAAGGGTTGATAATGTACCAGTAGTAGAGCATTTGCTTAGCATGTGTGAGGGTCTAGGTTCAATCCCCAGTACTGAAAATGATGACTGAGTTAAAGCACCACTGTCATTAAGAGGTATTTTCACAACTCAGTAGTTTTCACTAGATAGAGTGATTAGATCTAGGTTCTCAGCATACTCTTTCCACAATTTGTTGGTTAGCCTTGGGTAAGTTGGTGTTATGCTTGTATCAAGAAGTCCCCTGTCAAAGTCTCATATGCTCATAGGTGGGGCTTTTCCAAGACAGTTGGATCTAGGGTGTATGAATAGGGATTAAGCATGTGTGATAATTAAATTTGTCCACTGATTGGTTTAGCATAGTTCTGTGGATGATGGGAAGGCCCACTCTGGGTGTGGGTGGGATCATCCAATAGACTTGTAGCCTTGATGATATAAAAGGGAAAGGAAGACTTCCTGCTTGCTGCTTTCTATCTGCCCTCCCTGGGACTGTTTCTCCTTAGCCATGCTGCTCTGCCTTGGAGCCAGCCAATGATGGACTAAAACCTCTACAAACTGTGTGCTAAATGAACCTTTCCTCTTTCAGCTTGTGAATGCTGGGAATTTTGTCGCAGCAATAAGAAAGTAACTAAGATAGTTGCCCTAATGCCTCAGAGCTTCTTGACTTGTAAAATGAGTAGACTGGATACTTTCCCAGGTCCTTTCAGATTCCTAAACTTTATGATTAATAAAATGATAGAAATCACTTTCAAGTTAACCCCATTTACACGAAAGAAATTGGAACAATAGTGGTATTAAGACTCAGGAATGATATCAGCAAGATGATAGAATAGTAGTTTTTAGTCCTTAGTCTTCCACAGAGATGCCAATTTTGATAGCTACTCACAAATTACAGTACCTTTCTGAGAGTCCAGGAGTCCAGTGTAGAGATCCTAGAATCTCTTTGGAACAGCAACAACAAAACAAAACAAAACAAAGCAAAGCAAAATGGAACAAAAACAAAAACAACCTTACCCCCCAGAAAAACCCTCTGAGAATAGGGGCACTGAAGAGTATAGTACAATAGTTTTACTTTATTCACATCTTTTCCCTCAGGCAGCACAGCTCAGTGCCAAGAGAAATTTGCATTTGGCCTTCGATTTCTCCCATGGGAAAAAGTGAGAGCCTAGTAATTTCTAAGCTTCTCAAGCTTAGGTGACAAGTTGCTCAAGAAGGTCTTTTATTTTTCACCTCACTTAGAATACTGAAGGGTTTGGCATGGGTAAATATCCTACAGACATAGGGCCCAGGATTTAGCTCAGTGGCTTAAGCACCTGCCTGGAAAGCATGAGGTCATGAGTTTGATCCTTAGTACCAACAACAATAACAACAGCATCAAAAATTAAAAAAAAATACCCTGCAGACGTCTAGGGTCATGTAAAAAGGGAAGGTGGTTATAACAACTATAATAGGGTATCCAGCAAAGGGGCATAACTTCTACTCACCAACTCATAAACTCCATTAAAAGGCCCATTCATAAACCACATAGCATGTATCATTTGTGGCCTTCCCAGCACATGCAGCCCCAGTGCTCTGTGTCCCTCTCCTCTGATCTCCAGCTGGCGCCCCATGCATGCTCCCACAGACAGTACCGATGAGCCTCTCTGACAGAACTGGCAACAGCTGATTTGATTCTGCTGCATTGGCAGAAGATACTTAACCTTGGGGAAGATAAACATGGAGACTCAGCAACATGTCTGGCTTTGTATATTTAAAAGAAGATATATGATTCTGAGACTTCCTCTCAAAGGGAAAAAGAGAAGTAGGGTAGGTCTAGCCATACAAAAGGTCTCAGAGGACCCCAGAATCTTTTTTTTTTTCCACAGTGCACAATGTCATATTCCCAAGTAATGCTCAGATTGCGGGCATCAGGCCTGCAAAATAACCTAACAATATAAACATTTAGTTGCTTTATGTACCTTAGTTGCTATGAACTTAGCCAGTCCTATGAGCCAGAAGGTTGCTTATGGGGAGTAGCGGGGAGGTCCTTGATTCATAGCCCGCATGCTGGTAAGCCTATGGGACACACATCTCTTTCTCTTCCTGGAGTTTGCGCAGTTGCACACACTCACCAGAGAGGCAAGTGGGTTTTCTTCTGGTTGCTGCCTCTCTGCCCAACATGGAGAGTTCTCAAAAGGCACATCGTTCTCTCCCTGGGGTCCGTGTGGTCGCGTACACTCACCAGAGAGGCGGGGACCCCAGAATCTTTAGGCTTTGATAAAGACTAAAAAAATATTTCTGCTTAGTCAGATGCAAATACGACAATGCAAGACTTCAAGGAACCTACACATGAAATCGGAAATATGGTACCACAAAGGGAGTAAAACAATTTTCCAGTAGTCAACCCCAAAGAAATAGAAGTCTATGAATTGTCCAGCAGGATTCAAAATAACTGTTTTAAGGATACTCAATGAGCAACAAGAGAATGCAGCCAACAAGAATTCAGGAAATAAGACATGAACAAAATGAAAAGTTCCATGAAGAAATAGAAATGATAAGAAGAACTAAACAGAAATTTTAGAAAATAATGCAATAAATGAAATGCAAGGTGCATTACAGAGCTTTAAAAGCAGATCCAATAAAGCAAATGAAAAAAATCCATGAATTCAAACATAAGTCATTTGAAATTATCCAGAGAAGAAAAAATGAATAAGAATTTAACTGAGTGGAAAAGCTGGACCTTGTGGCACACACCCTTAATCCCAGCACTCTGGAGGCTGAGGCAGTAGGATCACTGTGAGTTTGAAGCCAGCCTGGACTACCAAGTGCTTTGAAGTTCAGTCTGAACTGCATAGTGAAACCCTGTCTCAAAAAGACCAAAACAAACAAACAAACAAACAAAAAATCCTAGAAGAATTAAGCACATCATCAACTGAATCAATACATGTATTTTGAAGATTATAGAAGAGATAAAGGGTGGAGAGGAAACCTAACTTAAAGAAATAATGACTGAAAACTTTCCAATCTTGGGAGAGATATGAACATGCAAGTTCATGAAGTTCAAAGATCTCCAAACATGACCAACCAAAGAACCTTACACCAAGACACATCATAATCAGATTACCAAATGACAAAAACAAAGTTTTGAAAGCAGCCAGAGAAAACAGCTCTTCACATTTAAAGGAACCTCTATAAGGCTGTCAGAAGATCCCTCAACAGAAGCCTTGCTGGCCAGGAGAGGATGGGATGACATATTCAAATTATAGAAAGAAAACAAAGTCTGCCAACCAAGAATGCTATCCCTGGCAAAGCTGTCTTTCAGAATGAAGGAGGGATAAAAGGACTTTTTCAGAAGTACAAAAGATGAGGAAGTTTTTTTTTTTTATCAGTATATCTGTGTTACAAGATATGCTAAAGTAAATTCTTCAAGTTGAAATGAAAGTATACTTGTTAAGAACATAAAAGTATAAAAAGCATGTAGTGAAATTCTGGATATCTTAATATTGCAATGGTGCTGTGTAAATCACTTTCACCTAGTGTAATTTTTAAAAGACAGGCCATTTGTGGAATGGAGCTAGAGAGAACAATGGCTGCAGCACCAAACAAGCCCAGTCTGGGAACCAGCACCATGTGTGGGCCTCTGGTAGACTGGAAAAAACTAGATCCAAGCCTCTTCCTGTGAGTCAGCACCATTCACGGACCGGGGTTAGAGAGAACAATGACTGCAGCACCAAACAAGCTGTGATGATAGCTATTGAGGTGAAATGCAATTGGATGCCTGTGGTGCTTTAATATTTCACTAGCGTTGCAGGTCTAGAGCCAGTGGTCTGATCATAGGTTCAGAGGATATTGTTAAGCAATATGTCATCTGGGGAGTGTCTCCTTCTGAGGGTTGCAACCATTGTTGATTCCCTATGGTCTTGTTTTGGGTCTTATATTGTTTCCATCGTTTTGTTTGGTTGGGTTTTATTCTGTTTTGTTTTGTTTATGTTAAATCCCATGGCAAGAGAAGCTGTTTCAAGAATAGCAAGATATATTATGTTAGCAATTTTGGATTTACTATTGGCTTGTTTAGAAGTCTTTTATCACATTCATTGTTTTGTTTTTATTGTTTCTATTCTATTCTGTTCTGTTTGATTTATACTATGTCTGAAGTTATCTGCAGCTATTTTGAAGACATCAAGGGGCATTATGGTAATTACCTTTGATTTCATAATGTCTTGAAGTCCTGTATCTCTTACACTGGTTTGTTTTCATTGGTTTTATTCTGTTATATACTCTTTAAAACAAAAAAAAAATCTTAACTGTTACAAATAAAAATACTTATTGTTATAAAAAATTTTAAGACAAAGATATTAAATTTTATTCTAGTATACTATCATAATAAAAATATTAAGTTAATGAATACATGATATAGAATGGGAATTGTAGCACCAATAACATAATGTGGGAAGAGATGTAAAAGTGTAGGGTTTTTGTATTGAATTGAAATTAAGTTATGTTAAAAAAAGACTTTTATAGCTATGTTTTTTTGGTAAATTTCATGAAAACCACAAAGAAAAAGCTTTAGTAAGTACACAAAAGATAGGGGAAAGAAATCAGAGCATCCCACCCAAAAATGTCAAACCACAAAGGAAGACACAAGAGAGGAAAAAGGGACAAAGAACTACAAAACAGGGAACAAATTTTCAAAATGTTGATAGACAGCTCTTACCTATCAATAATTACAGTATTCTAAATATAAACAGATTAAATTATCCAATATAAAAACAGAAGCTGAATTGTTTAAAAAACAAGATCCAATAATATTCTACTCATAAGAGGTTCACATTATCTTTAAGAACACATATAGGTTGAAACAGAAGGCCTGCAAAAATGCATTCCATGTATATATTAACCTGGAAAGAATATGTAGCAATACTTATAACAGATAAAATATACTTTTTTTTTTTTTTTTTTTTGCGGCACCGGGGATTGAACTCACAACCTCGCGCTTGCCAGGGCAGGCGCTTAAGGCACTGAGCCAAACTCCCGGCCCTGGTTTTTTGAGGCAGGGTCGCACTATGTAGCTCAGGCCGGCCTTGCACTCGCGTTGTAGCCCAAGCTGGCCTCGAACTCACAACGCTCTGCCTACCTCAGCCTCCCGAGTGCTGGGATTAAAGGCGTGCGCCACCACGCCCGGCTGATAAAATATACTTTAAGTTAAAAACTTTCCAGAGACAAAGAATGTCATAATATAATGACAAAGTAGTTAATTAATGAAGAATATGTAACAATTGCAAACTGCTGTGGGAGCGCTTAGGTATATAAAGCAAATTCTGTATTAACAAAACTAAATGGAGAAATAGCAATACAATAATAACAGGAGAAAGAAATTCTCTATCTTCAACAATGGATAAATCAGAGAGATGCAATGAGGAAAAAGTGAATTTGAATAACACTATAGATCAATTGAACCTAACAGACATATGTAGAACATTTTATGGAAGGGCAGCAGAATACATTCTAGGACACATTGCACCATAAAACAAGTCTTGACAAATTTAGGGAGATTTAAATCATGTCAAACATCTTTTCTAATCACAATTATATGAAATTAGAGTTCAAGAACCAGAAAAAGATTGAAAAATTCACACATGTGTGGAAATAAACACTCTGGAACAATCATTGGGTCAAAGAAGAAATTAAAATGAATTTAAAAAAATATACCAAGGTCCCAGCCCCATAATCTGCTTTCTTCAACTAGACCCTAACTTTATTTTCATCCCCTCCCAATAGTGCTGTCAAATTATGATCTCATCAATGAATTAATTCACTGATGAAGTTAGAACTCTCATGATTGAAACAGTTCCTCAAAAATTAGCCTTTGGGGGACATTTCAAATCCAAATCCTAAAATCAGTAATGACCAAAGTTATTAAGTCAGTCCTGTGTTTTGAGTATGTTCTCCAAAAGTGCCTTTGCTGGAAATGTGGTCCTCATTGAGGTGATGCTGGAAAGTGATGGAGCCTAGAAGAGATGGGGCCCAGTGGAAGGTGGTTAGATATTGAATCCTGTTAAGAGAACAAACTAGGGCCCATAAAAACCTGGGGTTTGTGGCTTTGGAAAGCACACTCGTTTGATTCCAGGACTTTCAATGAACCCTAGTTCTTAAAGGTTTTCACCATCTCCTACCACCATACTGGGGACCAAGCCTTTAATAACTTGATGCTTGGAAACAATCACATCAAAGCCATAGCTGGATTAATGTAGTTTTCAAAGGACCCTAGTTCTCCTCAAAGCAGGTTGTTGTAAAAAGTGAGATTGACCCCTAAATCTCTCTGGCTTCTGGTTTTGCTTTGTGATCTCTTCCTTCTGGACATGATCAGTTCCTTTTCTATTTCTCTGCTATGTTGTGGTGCAGCCAAGACAATACTATTATAGTCTTAACAGAATCCCCAAGTCTCAGATAGTCAGGCTCCAAAACTGTTAACAAAATAAAAAAAGAATTTTTTTTTTTTGCTGCACTGGGGTTTGAACTCACACCCTTACACCTGTCAGGCAGGCGCATAAGCTGCTTAACCAAACTCCCAGCCCTGGTTTTATGAGACAGGGTTGCATTATGTAGTTCAGGCCGGCCTTGCGCTCACATTGTAGCCCAAGCCAGCCTCAAACTCACAAGGCTCCGCCTACCTCAGCTTCCTGAGTGCTGGGATTAAAGCATACAATATAGTGGAGGAAACGAGGCTTGTTCCTCTCATTGCTCTTGTTGCTTTTGCTGTCTTCCACTGTCATGAATGGTTGCCCCTTTGCCGTGCCTCCCTGCCTTGGAGTCAGCTGATTATGGACTGAAACCTCTACAAAATATGAACTAAATAAACCTTTCCTTCCTTAACTTTGGGTGTTGGGTATTTTGTCTCAGCAATGAGACAGAAGTAACTAAGACATCGGGGCAGCATTACTGTGTTACAAAACCCGACAAGGATACTTGAAGAAAAGAAAATTATAGGCCATAGCTAGCTAGCATTATACTCAATGGTAAAATACTGAATGCTTTTCCTCTAAGATGAAGAACCAAGTAAGTATGACCATACCCAGAACTTTTATTCAACATGATTCTGGATTTCCTAGCCAGAATAATTAGGGAAAAATTCAAATAAAAAATGAAGAAGTAAAACTGCCTCTGCTTGACGGTGGCATCACCTTGTATGTAGAAAATCCTAGACTGTCAAAAACTGTTGGAATGAAAAAATGAACTCAGTAAAATTGTAAGACATGAAATCAACATATAAAAATAATTTGCATTTCTACATACTAAGAACAAGATATCCAAAGAAAAAATTCAGCAAATTATTATGGTTTATAAAAAAGCATAATGAACAAGAATGAAACACAGAAATAAATTTAACCAAGGAGGTAAAAGATTGTGCACTGAAAACTATAAAATGTTGATGCAAAAACTGAAGATGACTTTAATAAATGGAAAGCTATCTTATGCTAATGGATTTGAAGAATTAATTTTGTTAAGATGTTCATGGCATACAAAGCTATCTAGATTCAATGCATGCTCTACCAAAATTCTAATAGCATCCTTCATGAAATGAAAAAAATTCCTAACATTCATATGGAAATACAAAAGACTGTAAGTGGCCAAATCTACAAAGAATAACAGAGGAGGTATATAGTACTTCTGATTTCAAAGTATATTACATAGCTACAGTAACCAAAATAGTATGGTATTAGCATAAAAACAGACATAGAGACCAGTGGAATGGAACAGGGAGCCCCCAGGTAGATCTGAATGCTTATGGGTAACTGATTTTTAAATGGAGAAAGGATAGTCTATCTAGTAAATAGTGTTGAGACAAATAAATAGCCACATACAGAAGAATGAAACTGGACCTTTTTCTCACATCACATACAGAAATAAACTCAAAATAATAAAAGACAGATATGAGACCTGAAAATTTATAACATTTAATGAAAATAGAGATAAAGCTTCTTGACATTATTTGGACAATGTTTTTTTCTGGATTTGACCCCAAAACACAAAAACCAAAGCAAAAGTAGACAAATAGGATAACTATGAATCACAAAGTTTATAGAAATCAAAGGAAACAATCAATGAAGAGGAGAAAAAAGCTATGAAATTATAAATGTTGCAACCATACAGCTTATTATAGTTTGGATCTTAAATGTCCCTCAAAATCTTATATGTTGAAGATTTGGTTCCTATCTGATAATACTGTTGTGAGTGGCAGGAGCTTTACATCTGATAGGGATGCTGTGGCTTGAAAATAGTTTTAGTGTATTCCCTAAATATTTATGTGCTGGAAGGTCAGTTCCTGAGGCAGTGATGCTGAGAGATGGCGAAACCTCTAAGACATAGGAACTAGGTAATTTAGTCATTGAGGATACCACAATTGGAAGAGGTTAATGTTGTTTTTGAAGGACCCTGGTTGACTCAGAAAAGAGGGAATTGTTATAAAAAAGAGTCTGCTTTATCCTCCTTGCTTCATGTGATGACATATCTCTTTCATGCTCTTCCTCACCATTTTGTTGCTACCCACTGTAAAACCTTCATCAGTGACTAAGCAGATGTGGCTGATCCATTGCCTTTCATCCTTTAAAATGTTTTTCTTTTTTTTATTTTAAAGATAGTAAAATCCAACAAAACATAATAGAACAAAGTCAATCAAAACAAAGCAGTAGAACTGGTACAGAACTTCTAAGAAAGATGCTATGAAAGAAAACAATAGCTACTATAGTATATCTTGTTATTTTCAGAATAGTTGACCATTCCATCAGGTATAGTAAAATCAAACCAAAAACAAAACAAAACAAAACAAAACAAAACAAAACAAAACAAAAAAACAAAAGCAAAAACAATAAAACCAATATAAATAAAGTACAAAATAAGGCCAGAAAAAAATTAATAGGAATAAAGCAAAACAATGAGAACAATATTGGGCCTCAAAGACAAGACAGAAGAGAATTCCCCATTTTTGCTACATTGAGTACTGTCATCTTCCAAAGAGATGCCCAGGCTGCCAGCCCCAGGCCTGCAAAATGAACAAAACAATACTAGCATTTAGTTGTTTTATGTACCTTAGTTGCTATCAATGTAGCCAGACCTCTGAATGAGCAGGTTGCTTTACAGGGTGGGGGGGAGCTTTGTCCTTGACTCTTAGCCTGTGCGCCGGTAGGTGTATGGTGGGGGGGCCGCATGTTTCTCCTCCTGGGGTCCACACTGGTCACACAGGCCCCTAGAAGGCAGTCTTACTTGTCTTCTGGTTGGAGGTGCTCAGGCCTGGCTGGGTGGGCTCCTGAAAAGCCCATTTCTTTCTCCTCCTGGGGTGCATGCCGGTCGCACAGGCCCCTAGAAGGCAGTTGTACTTGTCTCCTGGTTGGAGGTGCTCAGGCCCCACTGGGCAGGCTCCAGAGAATCCCAGTTCTTTCTCCTCTTGGGGTCCACGCTGGTCATACAGGCCCCTGGAAGGCAGTCTTACTTGTCTTCTGGTTGGAGGTGCTGGGGCCTGGCTGGGGCGGGCTCCCAAGAAGCCCATTTCTTTCTCCTCCTGGGGTCCACACCAGTCGCGCAGGCCCCCAGAAGGTAGTCTTACTTGTGTCCTGGTTGGAGGTGCTCAGCCGCGGCTGGGTAGGCTCCCAAGGAGCCCATTTCTTTCTCCTCCTGGGAGTCCATGCAGCCATTCTTTAAAACTTTGATCTAAATAAACTTCATTAAAAGTACCCATCCTGAGGTTGTTATCACACTGAAAATGGAGTTAGTTAAGGGGTTAGTAGTTAAAATACATAACACAATCTAACAGCTCTATAGCAAGAAAAAAAAACTGACTAAAAAGTGAGCAAAGAATCTGAATAGATATTTCTCTGAAGAAGATACAAAAATGGCTAATGAATATATGAAATGATGGTCAGCATCACTTGTAATCAGAAAAATGTAAATCAAAGCCACAATGACATACAACCTCACATCTTTTGATGTGTTAAAAAGACAAGAACAAGTGTTGGTGAGGATGTAGAGGAAAGAGAATTCTCGTACATTATTAGTGAGAATGTAAACTTGTGCAACATTTTGTAAAATCAAATGGAGTGTTCTCAAAAGTTAAATTAGAACTAACATTTGATTCAATATTCCTACTTCATTGTATAATCCAAAGAAAATGAGGTCCATGTTTTGAAGAGATGTTTGCACAACTTTGTTCACTGCAGGATTATTCACAATGACCAACAAACCAAAAACAAATACTACATGATACAATTATATGAGAAATTAAAAAAAATCTCATATGAGGAATGAAAAAAGTGGATCTCAGAAGAGAATAGAATAGTGATTCCCAGGGGCCACTATAGATGGATAAAATATGGGAATGTTGGTCACATGATACAAAGATTCACCTGTATAAGATGAAAAAATTCTGGAGATATACTGTACAGACAACGTGGTGGTTATAGTTCATAACACTATATTGTATACTTCAAATCTATTAGAAAAATAGATCATAAGTGTTCTCATGACATAGACATAGAAAAGTAACATACGTTGATGGCTATATTCTTATATTCTTAATTAGATTGACTGTTCTAATCATTCAACAATGTATTTATCTTAGTTACTTTTCACTTGTTGTGAGACAAAATACCTGATGTCCAAAATTATGGAAGGAAAGGTCTATTTCTTACAGTTCTTGGGGGTTTCAGTCCATACTCAAGTTGGCTCCAAGGCAGCTTGGCGTGGCAGGGCAGCCATTCATGGCAACCACCAAACAGCAAGGAGAACTAGTGAGAGAGGAAAAAAAGAGACATGCCTTCTTCTCACCCTTACCCTGTATGTTGGCTCCACCCTTGGGTGGGTGCAGCACTCACATCACCAATCCTGTTGCTAGACAACAAACAAAGCATGAATGCCAGACTCAGCCCTGTCCAAATTACATGAGGCCTTGGGGGGGGCACAGGATAAAAGCCATATGTTCCACCCCGGCCCCCCAAGGACTCATGTATATCCTTTATTTTTTATTTTTATTTTTTTTTGCAGCACCGGGGTTCGAACTCACAACCTCGCACCTGCCAGGGCAGGTGCTTAAGCTGCTGAGCCAAACTCCCGGCCCTAGTTTTTTGAGGCAGGGTCGCACTATGTAGCTCAGGCCAGCCTTGCACTCGAGTTGTAGCCCAAGCTGGCCTTGAACTCACAACGCTCCTCCTACCTCAGCCTCCCGAGTGCTGGGATTAAAGGCATGTGCCACCACGCCCGGCTTTCATATATCCTTTATACAAAAGGCATTTAGTCCATTTCCAAGAGTTGCCAAAGTCCTACCAGTTTCAGCATTGCTGAAAAGTCCAAGCCCCAAATCTCCTCCAAGATCTATGGCAAACTCTTATTTGTAACCCCCTGTACAAATGAAAACAAGGTTAAACACTTTCAACATATAAAGGCACAAGATAAACATTACCATTCCAAAAGTTACAAACGGGAATACAAAGCATGGGAACCAAAGCACGTCTAAAATCCAGCAGGGCAAACATTAAGTCCTGGAGTTCTATGCTCAGTATTTGAAGCAATCTGGTTGCAAGCTCCAAAATGTTTAAGTGATTCGACCCCCCAGCACTTCCAGGGGCTTTAGCCTCCATAGCTTCCCTCATAAGCCCACTCTGTTTGGTTCCCACAGTTTTTCTTGGACGATCCACTTTCGTGGCTTTTTAAAACTTCTGAGTTTTCCATTATACCCTTGGCATTACCCATACATCTTTACATATTGCCCTGTGAAGGCAGGGCAGAAGCTGCACATTTTTCTTGCACTTAATACCAGAGCCAAGTGGATGGTGCCAAGGTCTGCTGCCAGCTGGAGCAGTAACCAGGCTTTCGTCTCTCTTGGCCATAGGGATTGAATGCCTGGATCACTGAGCTTTCTGAACCTGATTGTGAGGCACAGCTTCTCTATGCCACTGCCATTCTGGAATCTGGTGTGGCTGCTGCCATTTTGGAACCTCCTGTGGCCTCTGTTGCCACTCTGGAACATGGTGCTCTGTGGCTTTTTCCTCTGAGCAAACTCTTTCACCTTTGCTGGCTTGAGGCTGCAAAGGGTGGAGGTCCACTGTTTACTGGAATGCCCCAGGCCATCTTTTTTTATTTCTTTGATCCTTCTCAGCAATTGAGGTCTCAGCTCTATCTTCACAGTCCATAGCTTTCTGGCCAAACTCACAACATTTTAAATCACCATGCTGGGCTCTTTGCTCTTGATTCCCAACATAAATCTGGCTAACAGCCCCCAACAATAGCCAGGCCACTGCTTCAGCATTCAGCTGCCTTGAAATTTCCTTTGCCATACTAATCAGTCTTCCACTCTTAATCTCAGTCTCAGGCAAAGTCTCTGGGCACAAGCAAAATGCAGACAAACTTTCTGCCAAGGTGTAACACACATCACGTGGAATCCAACAACCAATGCAGTCCTTCTTCCCAGCAGAAACCTCCCGAGCCTGGTCTTTACTGGCAGGCTTTCTATCAGCCTTCTGGTCTCCTGAGCTCTGACCAGAATCTCCCCTTTAGAACAGCCTAAGCTGTTCCAGTGCTGCTCTTTCAGGTGACATCTCTGAACCTTTCCAAACTCATCTCACAAGCCATTTCCAAAGGCTCTTCAACCACATGGTCAGGTTTAGTCACAGTAACAACCACTGGTACCAAATTCTGTCTTAGTTACTTTTCACTAATTGCAAAGACAAAATACCTGACACCCAAAATTAGGGAAGGAAATGTTTATTTCTCATAGTTCTCGGGGGTTTCAGTCCATACTCAGTTGGCTCCAAGGCAGCGTGGTGTGGCAGGGCAACCATTCATGGCAGCCACCAAACAGCAACAAAAACTGGCAAGAGAGAGAAAAAAAGAGACAGGCCTTCTTCTTGCCCTTACCCTGTATGTCGGCTCCACCCCTGGGTGAGTGCAGCACTCACATTACCAATCCCATCCCTAGACAACAAACCAATCATGAATGCCAGACTCAGCCCTTTCCTAATTACATGAAGCCTTGGGAGGACACAGGATCAAACCCATATTGTACTTCCATAATAAAAATATAAATTTATAAGTGTATATTTATATAATTTTATATGTAACTAATAAGTTTAGCAGTGTAGTCTATTTATGTATTTATTTATTTTATTATAGTGAAGACTGAAGCACTGAACTACATCTCTAGACCTTTTAATTTTTTATTTTCAGACAGGTTTTCAGTGAGTTACTCAGAATGGGGTTGAACTTATTATCCTCCTACTTCAAGTATCTGGAATTACAGGCATGTACTACTATTCCTGACTGTATAGGAAATCTTTTAAAGAATTTATTTATTTTACCAATTCTTGACCTACATCTACACAATTTTATTTATTTATTTATTTATTTATTTATTTATTTATTTGCAGCACTGGGGATTGAACTCACAACTTTGTGCCTGCCAGGCAGGCACTTAAGCCACTGAGCCAAACTCCTGGTCCTGGTGTTTTGAGGCAGGGTCACACTATGTAGCTCAGGCCAGCCTTGTGCTTGCATTGTAGCCCAAGGCAGCCTTGAACTCACAATGCTCCTCCTACCTTAGCCTTCCAAGTGCTGGAATTAAAGGCATGCACCACCATGCCCAGCTACAAAATTTTATTAATTTTAGGGAATGAAATATTTTAGATTTTTGATGCTGACTGAAATTATTTATTGTAAATTATTTAAACATAATTATGTAAAATTAGATACACTATTTTATGATTATAGCACTTATAAAGCTGAAGTATGTTCATAAATATAAAATTAAAAATTTAATTCAGTGTAATGTATTGATGACACTGTTTTGTTGAAATCAAATCATCTATCATGTTACATTTAATCTTGCATGTTGCATGGCGGATTTCATGGATTTTGGCATACCTAATTAATAGTGTTATATCATGACTCAGCCATCCAATTTTTTTATTTCTATAGTGAGCTGGATTTAATACACAAATATAAATTATTCAAGATCCAAGATGACATAGCTAGCATTACAGTTTGGTTCTAAAATGTCCCCCAAAACTCTCCCTTTCAGTGGTGGGGCCTGGTTGGAAGTGGCAGATCACTCGGGGTGTGACCTGGAAGGGCATATTCTTGTTCCTGGCTTGTCCCTTTTCCCTCCACTTCCTGGATGCCATGCAGTGAACATCTTTACTACTCCATACTGTTCTGCTATGCTATTTCTGCTAAGGAACCAAGTTATAATGGATTGAACCCTCTGAAACTATAAACCAAAATAAACCTCTCCTCCTTTAAGTTCCAGGTATCATATATTTTGTCTCAGTGATGGGAAAGTGACTAATACAGAAAATTGGTGCCTGGAGTGGGGCAATTATACCTGATTATGTGGTTCAGAAGCCTTTGGAACTGGTTTGCAAGAGGAGTTTGGAAATTTTTGGAGATGCAGAGTACAGAAGGCCTAGAATGTTATGAACAATGGTGAAGACCAGAATGCTAGCAGGAATGCTGACAGTAAAAGGTAGGCTTGGGAGATTTTCTGCTGCGGCAGAAAATTTGTCTACATTTTGCCCATGTCCTGAGATTTTTTTGGGGGGTTGTTGAGGCCAAGACTCTGGATTTATATGAGAGCGACTTAAGTATGATCACTGAATTTCAGAGCTAAGGAATTCTTAAAAGCAGTGTTCAAAATGTAGTGAACTGCCGGGCATGGTGGTGGATGCCTGTAATCCCAGCACTCGGGAGGCTGAGGCAGGAGGATTGTTGTGAGTTTGAGACCAACCTGGGCTACAAATTGAGTTCAAGGCCAGCCTGAACTGCATAGTGAGACTCTGTCTCAGAAAATAGGGACAGGGATTTAGCTCAGTGGCATAAGCATCTGCTTGGCAGGTGCAATGTTGTGAGTTTGATCCCCGGTACAAAAAAAAAAAAAAAAAACAAGAGTGAATACCCAGCACTCAGGAGGCTGAGGTAGGAGGAGTGTTGTGAGTTTGAGGCCAGCTTGGGCTACAATGTGAGTGCAAGGCCAGTTTAAACTACATGGTGTGATGCTGTCTCAAAAACCTAGGACTGGGAGTTTGGCTCAGTAGCTTAAGCACCTGTGTGGCAGGCACAAGGTTGTGAGTTAGATCCCTGGTACCACAGGAAAAAAAAAAAAAAAAAAAAAAGAAAGAAAGAAAGAAAAAGTAGTGAACATTGTCATTTTTCCTGTAAGGTTCATTCCTCCTTTCCTTTCTTGCTACCTGATTTTCATTTGCATGTCTACTATTTTTCTACCAGACCATGTGTTTATGGGAATTGGACAACATCCCTGTCTCCAAGGAAGAAGGTACATGTGCAGCAACATAATCCTGTCACCTGGACTAGGTTTTAGTTCAGAGTAACATACGGGCTGAAGAAAATACTGGAAAAGATGTATTTTGGCAACATCTAAGAAACAATCTCTCATTTTCTGTCTCATTTTCTTGTCTATTTAGTTCATAAATGTAGGCTGAAAGTGCTGCAGTCACATTGCTACCAAGAGTGAGATTGACCAAAGACTAAAGTTGACATCATGCAAAGGAAACCCCAAAAAGAGTGAAAAACTGAATTCTAGGGTAAATCCTTTTTTTTTTTTTTTTAGGGTAAATCTTTTAGCCACTGAATCAAACAACTCAGAATCTTGACCTACTATGAGTTCTTTGAGTCCTTAGTTTTATAGACTGAATTTTGAGTTGAATTTTGTTACTGTCCACATAATGCATGCCATCTGATACAACAGGCAAAGAAAGAATAGGCTAGTTTAAATGTTGCATCAGTTTCAAGGAGTTGATCAGAAAATGGAGACTAGGAATTTAACACAGAATTAACATTCTGATTGTATTTTAATCAGACATTATGGAATGAGAATGTTAATGTTATGTTAATGGAATAAGAGTAGGAGAAATTATCTGAGTCAGGGTCTGTTTTTAAGGGTAGCAAGAAGTAACAAAGGGTACCAACCTGCATCAGAACTTCTGAATATTTACATTGCACATAGATTTGGCTTTCAAGATTTTTTTCCAGATGAATATATATGACAAAATAGAAAGCCAGATTTGTTATTAAAAATATTGAATTTGGTGGGGCATGCTGAGGCTTACCCTGCATTCCAGAGGCTCTGAACTCCTTGCAGCCAGACACAAGGTCCTGGTGGTGCCACACTCTAGGGTGTGCTCGGTCTAGCCACCTGGGTCTTGGAGATTCTGAACTCTACCCAGCCAGGCACAAAACCCCAGCAACCACACCCCAGGGATACATCTCTGCTAGCCACCTGGGTTGCAGAGGTTCTGAACACTGCACAACCATGTTCTAGGACCCAGCAACAAGCTCCAGAGGTGTGACCCTGCTAGCTACAGTGAGGATACAAACTTTATCCAGCCCAGCATCCCAGAGGAACCCAACAAAGTACATCAGGGGAACACACGGCCAGCCTCAGACTACAGAGCACAAGGGTCCAGCACCATAGTCTGGGGGTGTTCCCTGGATAGCCACGGGGATATTGGAGGGTTGAAGCTTTACCAACCACAGTGTTCCAGTACAGCCCATCGGGAGGCTGACTGGCCAGCCACACAGGTCCCAGAAGAAAATGACAAAAGGAAAGAGCTGGAGGTAGTCTCAGTCCCCCAGCACACTGAGAACAAACCCAAGAGACACTGCAATGAAAGACACTGGAAATCACACAACTGAACTTTCTGAAATGATAGCATATGAAGTAAAGAAACAACTCCATGAAGCTATAGAGGAAATCAGAAATAATCTCTCAGGTAAAATATGAAATGACAGACATTATGAAAGAAATGCTGCATGTATCTAAAGAAGATCAAGATAAAAAATAGAAGAACATAAGAAAATGATGGAAACTTTGAATGAACAATATAAGACAGAATTAGAATGCATGAAACAGATTAAAAGCGACATTCAGGAAATTAAAAATTCCATGGAAAGTTGGCAAAACCACTTGAATGAAGTTGAAGATAGAGTCTCAGACCTTGAAGACAGCAGGGAAGCTTATGATCACAAAAGAAAAGATCTCTTAAAAATAACAAGGAACCGGGAAACAATTCAACAGCTGCAAGATGATGCCAAGAGAAATAACAGAAGATTAATAAGCGTCAATGAAAAAGCAAGGGTCAATACAAATGACCTGAGAATACTATTTGCAGAAATAATAGCAGAAAATTTTCCAAACATGGGAAGAGAATCTGATATACAGGTAAATGAGGCATACAGAGCCCCAATTAACCATAACCAAAATAAATCTTCACTTAGACATATAATAATTAGGGTACCAGAAATACAGCGCAAGAACAGAATACTAAAAGCTGTTAGAGAAAAGAAACAGATCACATATGAAGGAAAGCCTATCAGAATCACGGCAGACTTCTCAATACAAACCTTCAAGTCAAGAAGAGCTTGGAGTGAAGTATTTCAAGTCCTGAAAGGAAACAACTTTCAACCCAGATTGATGTATCCTGCAAAGCTATCTTTAAAAATTGATGGAGAAATAAGATACTTCCATGATAAAGGAAGACTGAAGAAATTTATGGCCACCAAACCAACACTACAAATAGTACTGAAAGACACTCTAGAAAGAGACAAAGATAACTGCAATCTTAAGAACAATAACAAAAGTAAACCAGTAAGCAGGGCAAACAATTAAACAGAAAGCATAGAAAACCAACAACAGAAAGATATCATGACAGGAATGAGTCAGTACGTATCAGTTATATCAATCAATGTAAATTATCTCAACCCACCAATAAAAATAAACAGACTGGCAAAATGGGTTAAGAAACAAAATCCAACATTATGCTGTGTACAAGAAACACATTTAACTCAAAAGGAAATTCATGACTGAAAATCAAAGGCTGGAAAACAATACTCCATGCAACAGGAACTCAGAAAAAAGCAAGGGTAACTATTATGTTTGCAGACAATGTGAACTTCAAACTGAGAATGATCAAAAGAGATAAGGAAGGTCACTACATACTTGTTAGGGGAAAACTTCAAGAGGAAGAGATTACAATCATAAATATATATGAACCAAATATGGGAACACCCAGCTATGAAAGACAATTCTTAATAGATATGAAAAACCAAATAAACAATAGTACAGTCATAACGGGGGACCTTAACACTCCACTGTCATGGAGAGACAGATCAACCAAACAAAAAATCAGCAAAGAAATAGCAGAACTGAATCAAACTTGGGAACAAATGGATCTAGTAGATGTGTGCCGAGTGCTCCAGCCATCCACATCAGAATACACATTCTTCTCATTTGCACATGGGTCATTCTCTAAAATAGATCACATACAGGTCCACAGAACATGCTTAAGTAAATGCAAAGAAACTGAAATAATTCCATGCATATTATCTGACCATAGCACAATAAAATTGGAAATGAATGACAAAAAACTCCACAGGAACCCCATAAACACATGGAAATTAAATAATATTCTCCTAAACAATCAATGGATCACAGAAGAAATTAACCAATATCTACAATTAAATGAAAATGTAAGTACAAATTACCAGAACCTGTGGGACACAAGGAAAACAGTCCTCAGAGGGAAATTTATAGCACTAAACTCCCACATCAGAAAAATGGAAAGAAGCCAGGCGTGGTGGTGCACACCTTTAATCCCAGCACTTGGGAGGCTGAGGTAGGTGGAACATTGTAGCTTGGGCTACAAGGAGATCAAGGTCAACCTGAACTACATAGTGTGAACCTGCCTCAAAGACAGAAAAAATAGGGCTGGGAGTTTGGCTCAGTGGCCTAGGTGCCTGCCTGGCAGGCACAAGGTTTTGAGTTCAATCCCCTGTACCACACACACAAAAAAAGAAAAGTAAAGAACATACATAAACAACCTAATGATGCACCTCAAACTTCTAGAAAAAGAAGAGCAAGTCAAGTTCAAAGCCCAAAGAAGGGAGGGAATTATAAAGATCAGAGCAGAAATTAATGCAACTGAAACTAAGAAAACAATACAAAGAATTAATGAGTTGAAGAGTTGGTTCTTTGAAAGAATAAATAAAATTGATAAACCTCTAGCCAACCTTATCAAAAAGAGAAAACAAAAAACTCAAATCCATGCAATAAGAATTGAAAAGGGTGAAATCACTGCAGACCCTGTGGAAATACAGAAGATCATCAATACCTACTTCGAAAACCTTTACTCACATAGATTCAATAACACAGAAGAAATGGACAGATTCCTAGAAACCTATGAATTACCAAAGCTGAATCAAGAAGATGTAAAACTGCTGAATAATCCAATTTCAGCTAATGAAATTGAAAATGTAATTAGAACCTCACCAACCAAGAAAAGCCCAGGTCCTGATGGATTCACTGCTGAATTCTACCAGAAATTTAGGGAAGACTGAATGCCAACACTCCTCAAACTCTTCAGTGAAATTGAAAGGGAAGTAAGTGTCCCTCACTCATTCCGGGAAGCAAGTATTACCCTAATACCAAAACCAAAGAAAGACCCAACCAAAAAAGAAAATTACAGGCCAATCTCCCTAATGAACATAGATGCAAAAATCCTCAATAAAATACTGGCAAATAGAATATGGCAGGTTATCAGGACGATTATACACCATGATCAAGTGGGATTCATCCCAGGAATACAGGGATGGTTCAACATACGCAAATCAATAAATGTAGTACACCATATCAACAGGGGCAAGGACAAGAATCACATGATCATTTCAATAGATGCAGAAAAAGCTTTCGACAAAATCCAACACTCATTCATGATAAAAACCCTACAGAAAATCACAATAGATGGTCTCTATCTCAACCTGATAAAAGCCATATATCACAAACCAACAGCCAACATCTTACTAAATGGTCAAAAACTGAAAACCTTTAACCTAAAACCAGGAACAAGACAAGGATGTCCATTATCACCACTCCTATTCAATATAGCTCTGGAAATATTAAGCAGAGCAGTTAGACAAGAGAGAGAAATAAAGGGAATAAGGACAGGAAAGGAAGAAGTTAAATTATCTTTATTTGCAGATGATATGATACTCTACATAGAAGACCCCCAAAAATCCATTGAAAGACTTCTAGATGTAATAACCAAATTCAGTAGTGTTGCTAGATACAAGGTCAACACTCAAAAATCAATAGCATTCTTGTATACAAACAACAAACATGCTGAGAGCGAAATGAGGGAAAACACACCCTGTACTACATCTAAAAAATTGAAATACTTAGGAATCAATCTACCAAAGGAAGTAAAAGTTCTATACAGTGAAAATTACATTTCTCTGAAAAAGGAAATAGAAGAGGATTTCAAGAAATGGAAAGATATTCCCTGTTCATGGATAGGAAGAACAAATATAGTGAAAATGGCCATTCTCCCAAAATTATTATACAGATTTAATGCAATCCCAATCAAAATACCACTTGCCTACCTCACAGAGCTAGAGAAAGCATTTCTGAAATTCATCTGGAACCAGAAGAGACCCAGAATAGCAAAGGCAGTTCTGGGCAACAAAGGGAAGGCAGGAGGCATCACAATCCCCAACTTGAAACTATATTGCAAAGCTACTGTGATAAAATCAGCATGGTACTGGAATCAAAACAGACCTGAAGATCAATGGAATAGATTAAAAGATACAGCCACAACTACAAACACACTTAGCCACCTCATATTTGACAATGGTGCCAAACATGTACATTGGAAAAGACAGCATCTTTAGCAAATGGTGCTGGGAAAATCTGGCTGTCCATATGCTGTGAACTAAAACTAGATCCATGCCTATCACCGTGCATTAAACTAAAGTCAAATTGGATCAAAGATCTGAATATTAAAACAGAGACAGTAAACTTGCTGGAAGACAAAATAGATAAAAATGTTGATGACATAGGAGTAGGCAGAGAGTTTATGAACAAAAATCAAACTGCATGGGAAATACTTCCCAGAATCAACAAATGGGATCTCATCTTGTTAAAAAGTTTTTGCCTGTCAAAAGAAATCTCCAACAGAGTGAAAAGAAAATCCATGATTTGGGAAAGTATCTTACCCAATTGTCCACCAGACAAAGGACTTCTATGTAAAACATATAAAAAATTTAAAAAAATCAGGCCCCTAAAATTCAAGGACCCAATCCAAAAATGGGCATCTGAGATGAATACACACTTCTCAGAGAAAGAAATACAAAAGGCAAATAAATATATGAAAAAATGTTCAACATCAATGGTCATTCGGGAAATGCAAATTAAAACAACACTGAGATTCCATCTCACTCCAGAAATAACGGCCAAGATAAAAAAATCAACCAATAAGAAATGCTGGAGGGGCTGTGGGGAAGAAGGAACTCTTCTCCACTGTTGGTGGGAGTGTAGACTGGTGCAACCACTGTGGAAGTCAGTGTAGAGATTCTTCAAGAAGGTAGGATTAGATATCCCATTCAACCCAGCTATCCCACTTCTGGGCATTTCCCAGAAGAATTGAAAGCATCATACTACAGTGATATTTGTGCACCCATGTTTATAGCAACCCAATTTGTAATAGCCAAATCTTGGAAACAACCCAAGTGTCCATCAGTCAAGGAATGGATAACAAACATGTCGTATTTTTATATAATGAACTACTACTCAGCGATCAAGAAAGATTGCATGGAGACTTTTATAAGTAAATGGATATGACTTGAGACCATAGTCATAAGTGAAATAAATCAAACTCACATGTGTGAATACCATACTGTCTTCCTAGTGTAAGAAACTGCAACTGTATGTATGATCCAAAATCTACGATAAATACTGCATAAGGATAAGAAACTGCTCAAAGAGCAAAAGTAATTGGGCAAGGGGAAAGGAGGAAAGAAAGAGAAAAAGAAAAAGAAATAAATCTGTGTATATGTATATATAAGATAGGTGCAATCACTATACTACTAAATGTATTAGTTATTGAAAAAAGACCAGTTAATATTTATATGATTAGATCAATTTTGCATGTGTATATCTGTTAATCTAAACAACTGTGTTGAAAGTTACGATATGCAATATTACAACCATTGTCAAATTCTTATCATCTTGCTTTGTAAACCTACATTGTTACCAGTTTGGATTTGCTGTTGTCATTTGTTTGTCTCTTTTGCTTTTTGTCTTTCTTTTCTGTATGTTTTTTCTCTTAAATAAAAAAAAAGCATACTGAGTTCAGGAGGCTGAGGTAGGAGGAGTGTTGTGAGTTTGAGGCCGGCTTGGGCTACAACATCAGCAAGGCTGGCCTGAGCTACATAGTGTGACACTGCCTCAAAAAAACAGGGTAGGGAGTTTGACACAGCAACTTAAGCGCCTGCCTGGCAGGCATGAGGTTTTGAGTTCAATCTCCAGAACCACAAAAAAAACCAAAAAAAAAAAAAACAACAACAAAAAACCCCCCAAAATATTGAGTCATTCTACACTGTATACGTAGACTAAGATATCACTTTGTACCCCACAAATTTGTATATGATTATGATTTTTCAATTAAAATATTAATAAACTATTAAGATTTCTACTTTCTCCCACAAGAATTAACTGCTATGGAAATTTACTTTACATAATAAACAACTAAAGAGTAAAACAATTCGTTTCAGAGATTAGACAACAAATAGCACAAGACTATGACCCCCTAAGAGAAAGTAAATAAATGTTGGGAGACTTCTGTTGAAATAATTTTTTTTCCTGGAGATAGTTTCTAGGCCACATTACTGGGGAGAAAATCAAAGATCACTGAACCTGGTGATCTTCTTGCACTGAAGTGCCAGATTCAAGCCCAAGAAAATCTAGACAGTGAGAATTTGGAGAAATTTGGAGCTGCAATAAGAAATCTAGAGGTATCCAGTAGGGTCTCCACAAGTCTTGGCTGAGTGCTAATGTGGGTAGGTCTGAGAAAACCCACTAAGCTCAAGAAAGAAGAATGGGAAAGCAAATCGCAGAGTTGCTAAAGTCTAGGAATAGTTCTTGTTCCTACCAATCTTAATGGAGAGATCTCCTAACACACATAACATTGGGCAGAGTCCTTAGAAGTGTCATGCCTTAGAAATGAGACTGTTAGTTCTAGGAAAAAAGACTTCTCTGAATCATCACACTAAAGCATAAAATCAAACCTCGAAAGAATCAAGTTCCTTGTCCAACACTCTTTAAAGTTAAACAACAAAATCTAGCACCCTACAAAACTGTAAATGTTGAAACTAAAAGTCACAATATCTGAAATCTAGTGAAAGTATGTTGGTGTATATAAGTAAGCAAAAACAAACAAACAAACAAAAAAACCAAAAAACGAAAAACCACCAAAACTTTATCAAGAAAAAACCCAGTTAATAGAGACTTATCTAGAAATGAAGAAATTCATAGATAAATCTCACAAATATGCTCAGGGGTATAAAAAAGACATGAAATTATAAGGAAAGAAAATGACATAGACCCAAATGGAATTCCTAGGCATGAAATATAACAGTGTCTGATGTCAAAACATGCATTAAATAAGCTTTTTCTTCTTGAGGTGTAGAGACCTAAAGAGAATATGGGTCCCATTCCCCTTACCTGGGAGCTACAAACTGGACAGTTTGTAAATTTTAACTTTTCTTGAGCACATCAAAGAACTGAAGTCATGAATCAAGTAGGTGAACTGAACTCAAAAGTGAAAAATCCATCTGAAGAGAAATGAGTCAGTTGAAGTGTTTTACCTTTGCGAGAGCTTGAAAAGAAGAGGGCAAAAATTTTCCAGAAAATTTTCCTCCCTCCAAAATAAGAAGTTCTGCACCACTTAAGCATCACCTTCCCTGTTTCCCCCTCTCCCTCAGCCTTATGCAGCCACAAAGGTACTTCCCATCTCTATCGATTTATCTATTCTGGATACTACATGGGAATGGAATTATACAAATTTGTGGTCATTTGTGATTGCCTTTTTTGACTTATGGATGTTTTCGAAAATCATCCTTGTTGTAACATGTATCAGCACTTCCTTTTTATTGTAAAAATGTTCTATCGTGTGACTGTACCATAGTTTTCTTAACCCACTCCTCAGTTGAGAGACATTTATGTTATTTCTACCTTTTTATTTTTGTGAATAATGTTGAAATACCAAAGTATTTTTGGGTGGTTGGACTGACTTTTAGTAGAATAAAGACCTTTGAAAGTTTATTTTTTCAAAACAAAAAAACCATTGCAGGTAAATATTGTAAAAATCAATGTTTTCAGAACTCTAGAAATTAAATATTTTCAAAAAATTTGAGTTCTTCATTAAGAAAAAAGTGTGCATGGGGGGGGATGATCTCAATATAGCCTATTCCCATCCTTCTTTCACCAGGTTCATTGTAGTCTTGAAAACCAGAACCTTTGTAATCACACCATTTGTGAAAATCAGTAACCTAACAATCACTGGAGGGGGTGAACCATATTCACACTACTACTTTCCCAGTTCTTGGAAAAAACTCTTTCCCAGTGAATTGTTACTCTTTGGCCTTCTATGCAAGAGCCCTTAAAGCCCCTATTCACAGGGTTTGGGGCAATTTGATTTCAGGGTTAACTTAATAGATAAAACTATCACCAGTCTTTTCCCCTATTGGTTTGTCACTAGATGTATCTATATATGTATATCTATGTTTAATTTTTAATT
>RJWM01008966.1:50000-70439 GCA_004363535.1 Dasyprocta punctata
CAAACCTCTAACCTGCAGACTGTATGTTTGAAAATGACAATTCATGTATTTGTTATTATTTCAAAATATCCAAAAACTTTTGCTTATCAAACAGGGTTACAACAGTGAGTTCATGTTACTGATTCAGGGTAATATTTTGATATTCTTTTCTAATAATAGAAGAAAATGCACCCACATAATCACAGAAACGAACACATTTTTCTCTCATTTCACTGTCAATGTTCGGTGTTATCCAAAGCTTTGACTCTATTTTCATTGGCTTGTTATAAAAGGAATATTTTAACTCATGCAATTTAATAAAATATCAAGTGTTTAACAGAATGACTATAAGAAAGACAATTAATTGTAGTTCATGTTTACCTTCATTTCCATTTAATCTTATGGTGAATTTGAAAATTATTATTTAATTTTATATATATACTTAAAAGCAATGTTTGATTACCCAAGAACAGTTCAGGCTTAAAATTATGATGTATAGAACACATACTCTGTCATTTGTTTATTGATATTGTATGATTAAAATTATTTTATCAAGAGTACATAAAAGCCCTCACAGTGCAAATCTTCCAATTGAATAGTATAGTAATATTGAGGAGCAATAAGTGTATTATTTTTTGTATATTCCAATAACATTTTCCTATGAAAATATGTGGGGCAAATTTGGGCTAAACACCAGGTAAATATATTAACAGCAAACTTTTTGCTATTGAGCACCACTTAAAACCCTTATTGCACATTTTTTTGCTCCAAAAATGTTCCATTACATTTTCCCCTGATTATTAGCACCTGCTGTTTTCATGAAAACTTTAAGCTATCACATTAAATTTTTTAAATCTATGGGTTTGCAAATAACTGCATTAATATTTTCACCTTGATTAAATTCATTGGACAAATAATTGAAAGCCTTACTTAAGAATATGAAAGCATGTGTTTTCCACATTGGCTTTTATTTCAATATTTCTTTTTTTTTTCATTCTTCCCACATGAAATCTTGAAGTAGGAAACTGGAAGGGTTGTATCAGTTCTTTAGTACCATCCAATTTTGGAGACCAGAATGAAAACTATTCCATTGAGTCACCATTTTGAAGATGGGCCAGATATGTGTCATTATTATACTGTAGTGGGCAGAGAAGTCTCAAAATAACAGACTACAGTTTATGACTCACCAGTGTGTGTATGTGTGTGCGTATGCATGTGTGTGTGTACCCCAAGCAATGTTTTCAGCCAAGTGATGCTTAAAAATACTGACAATATTTTACCTCAGCTGGAGTTTGTGATTATCAACTGTGGATTTTCAAGGAAGACAATAAAAGACAAATGGCTTGAAGCATATGAAACTAATTCAGGACCTATAGTCAATAAGAAATGTAAGTTGGCAATGTGTCGCATAAACTTAAAATAGGAGCCTGGAAAATAATCATTTAATGTACATAATATAATAAATATATTTATTGAACTAGTTAGTTTAGTTAGATAATAGAAAGACAAGCATTTAACTTCTCGTTCTTTCTTCCATTATTATGGTCTTTCCTATAATGATGAGCTACTATGCTTTTTTGTGTTTTTTCAAAGATAAAAAGACATTATTATCATTTCCTAACCTAGAGTGCTAAAGAGACAGGGTCACAGAAACAGCTGGTAAGGCATTTAAAAACTGTGATCATGGACTCACTTTTATATTTGCCTTTACTTTAATGCTGTGATTTTACCATATTGGGAGAGGGTTTTATTTTCAATGCATTTGTTTGACAGTTTCACCCCTTGTCTCTACTTTTTGGGAGAAAATGATTGTCAGAGGTTTGGAACAGAGGTCTGGCTTTCACAAAACAATCCTACAGTCATCCCTCCTCTGTAGGAAGGTAACAAGAAAAGCCAGGAGGGAACACATTAAAATCTTGGCCCCAGTGTTTGTTTAGAGTAAACAGGAAGAAGGAGAGGAGAAAATAATGGAGAAACAATATTAAGCAAAGGAGAGGGAGCTTGTCTGAGAGACGCCTGTGGTGCTGCAGGTGAGGACATCTCTGCAGTTCTCAGGATGGGGTGTGGACCTTCAGGGTGAAGAGAGGCCACATGTATTTTGCTAAGAAATATGCATTTTAGTTAATAGTTTTTTTTTTTTTTGACAGGATCTTGCTATGCAGTTCAGGCTGGCCTTGAGCTCACTTTGTAGCCAAGGCTGGTCTTGAATTTGCCATGATACTCCTGCCTCAGCCTCCCAAGTGCTGGGATTACAGGCATGTACCACCATGCCTGGCTTTAGTAAATAGTTAAGTAGATCATAGTGCTTCAAAATTTGAAAAGAATAATTCTTTGTCTTCCTTGGCCCCCTCCCCCACTACTTCATTCCTCTTTTAGGAAGCAACAAATGTGATTAACTTCCTAATTAGCCTGAATTATCCTGACAGTGATATTTTATATATTTCTCAGCAAATTTACATACACAAATATTTTTCTTCTTTTTTACATAAGTGATAGCCTAATGTACCTACTGTTCTGCATGTTGCTTTTTCACTTAATATATGGATCATCTTTTCTTATTCATCCAAGCCATCCTTGTTCTGTTTTTATGATGCATGATATTCATTTGATGATGCACTATAACTCATTTAATCAGTTGCATATTGATTGTATTTAGGTTGCTTCCAATCTGTTGCTTTTATTTAAAAAAAAATGTAAGAACCCTCATGTAGTGCTGATTAGAATGTAAAATTATGCAGCCACTAAGGGAAACAGTTTGGTAATCCCTCAAATATTTAAACATTGTATCACTCTATGATTCAGAAATGCCACTTTTAGGTATGTAACTGAAAAATTAAAAGGAGGGATCCAAATAGACACTTTTATACCTTTTATGAAAATGTTATACAACATTATTTATAATAATGAAAAAGGCAGAAACAATCTAAATATACACCAACAGATGAATGGATCAATAAAATGTGGTATATGCATACAATGGAATATTATTCAGCCTTAAAAAAGGAAGTAAATACTGACACGTGTTACAACACGGACGGGCCCTGAAAACATGCTAAGTGATATAAACCAGACCAAAAAGGGAAAATGTTCTATGATTCTACTTATTGGAGGTACATAGGAAAAGCAAATTCATATAGATCAAAAGTAGAATAGTGGTTAACAGAAGGTGGTGGGGGGAAAGGAAAATGGAGTGATGACTCAATGATTACAGAATTTCTCTCTGAGAAAATTGAAAAGTTTAGGAAGTGGATAGTGGTGGTGGTTACACACAATATGAGTATATTTAATGTCAATAAACTGTACACTTAAAATGATCAAAATGATAAATATTATATATTTTTTATGTGATTGAAAAAAGTCACCCAGTGACATAGTGAGCAACCTTATAAATTCATGATTTTACATGCGTAGACTTCATCCTCTTGAAAAATTCTTAGAATATGCAAATGCATCTGCATTTATAATTTTTTTGTAATAACATTTCACCAATTGGGTATGAGGTTTCCTAGTTCCTCGCATCCTAACACTAAGGATTTACTTAAGTGTTTCTCTCTCTGGCAACATAATTGGTGAAAAATAAATAGCTATTTTTATTACTAAAAGAAAGCTATGCCTGTAAAGCAGTTTCCTTGAAGAGCTGGAGTTGGGATTCAGTTGGTCTTATTTGTATGAATGAGGGAGATGAGGCACATAAACACTTTTAACCCATGCACTAATGGAAGCTGTGTTTGTATTGATAATACAAATAACTGATTAAGTTTATACGTTTTTCATTAATTTTCAAATAGCTTTAACTAGAGATGGGTTTCCTTATATGACGTGTGTGGTATTTCTTCAATCTATACATTTTGTAATATGGGGGAAATTCAACTTATTTACCAGTTATTAATTTATCAAACATTAAATGGTAAATAAGACATACTGTTGGCTTTTGAGGATCTTACAGTGTAGTATGGGAAGATACACTAAGGAAGCACGTGACTATAATACAGGACAATATGGGTTAGGTTTGGGCTGCTCTAGAAATACAGATTAGGTGAGTCCTTACCCCAGTTGTTCATCCTGAGGTGCAAGGGAGGCTTTTCAGAGAGGACTGTCTCTGAACTGAGGTCTTTGAAACAAATGGGAGTTATGCGGGTAGATTAGGGGTGAGAGGCTGGGATGGGCAATTTGAGGATTCTGGAAAAGGGAAAGATGCAGTCATTGCAAGGTGCTAAGGCAAGAGAATGCCTACATTTCTTGAAAGCATTCCAGGTAGTTCAGGAAATTGAAACCCAGAATGGCAGAGTTCGTCTGATGAGCACATGTTTCCTATAATCTCTGCTAAACTGAGTTTATGAACATATCCAACATTCTTTCTCTTGCTTTTGTAGTTAAAGACATAATCTCCATTCAGCCTGTGACAGTTTTTCCCCTTATTTTGTAATTATTTTAGTATCAGTGTCATAGCACACGTAGCGAGTTTACCTCTCATTTCCCTTCTTTCCTCCCTTTTTTGGATTCCATTTTTTTTTTTTTTTTTTTTGCCTCCTTAACTCAGGGACTCCCAGCCAGACAGATAGATAGCAGTTGGTGGCCTTTGAAAGGGCTGCAGAGTGGGAGGTAAGCATCAGGGAGCAAGTGAAACTCGATCTGTATTTAAAGCTGCTCCTGACCGCTGGCACTACTGCCTCCTGTCAGGTCAGCAGCAGCGCGAGAGTCACAGGAACACAAACCCTATTGTGAACTGCACATCGAGGGATCTAGGTTGCACACTCGTTATGAGAATCAAAACTCACCCCCCTCCCCTTCCATGGAAAAAAATGTCTTCCACAAAACCAATCCCCAGTACCACAAAGGTTGGGGACTGCTGCCCTAACCTGTTCTTTTTTCAAACCCTCCTGAAATCTCTGCTTCACCAAACTTTTCTCTGAAAATGTTCCAAGTTCTGCCCTATTCCTACCTTGCTTTCCTTATATTTTATTTACTTAGGTATTTTTAGTCTTTGAGACAGGGTCTTGCTATACAGCCCAGGCTGGCCTAGAACTTCTTTCTGGTGATCCTCCTGCCTCAGTCTCCTGAGTGCTGGGATAATAAGTGGACACCTCTGTACCTGGCTATCCACCTACCTTTTAAACTGTGTGTTTCTTATTCAGTCATTCGCTGAGGGTTGATTTCATGCTGGATAACATTTTCTGAAGGTACCTGGATGAATGAGACCAGTCCCTGCCCTCAGTTTAGTATTTTCTGAGTACTTTATTATACCTTCAGTACAATACTTATCACAACCTGCCCTTGTATGTCAGGGCATAACTAGTCTAAGAGTGTTTTAATTCACGTGTATCGTTTTCAGGCACTGCAGTGCCTAAGAGACACAAATGTATATTGTTGAACCGTTTCAATGAGAGAAAGACAGAACATTTACTGAGTATTTACTTTGTGCCCTGCACTTGGATAAATATTTTACAATTAGTGTCATAGTTTAGCTTTTCTCAAAATCTGATATAGCTGGAATAGTAAGTCTTTCCATTTCACATGTGGGAAACTGAGAAAGAAAGCACTTAAAAAATTTGACCAGTGTTACACTACTAAGTGGCAGACTCAGGATCTGAGCCCATAGATTCTGACTCTGGGACCCTTGTTTTTGGCTATCATGGTGAGACTGATTTTATTCTTGACAACAACCCATTATATAGGCTAACAGAATCAGCAGCACAACCTCAGTCCACATGTAATTTTGCTAAACATGAGTCCACAGGTAGGTTGTAGCACCCAGCCTGTAACATCTATATTTATCTTGCTCAATATAAAGCTGTAGACAGATGTCTGCATTTGTGTGAGCCTCTCGATGCCACGTGATGATGATAATGAAGCTGATTTATGCTGCTTACTAGGTGAGTTCCTAAGGCTGCTTGGAAACTGTGGCATAAAATCTAGGGCAACTTGCAGATAGCTGCAATGTGACAGTCTGTCTTCAGGGTGTGACTCTAACAAGCCCTTGGTGCACACAGACCAGAGTTGCAGGAACTTACCTTCTGAAGAATCCTACAACACTGGACAATAAAACACACACCTGGTAATGAAGCATGGAATGATCAAAGTTAGCCATTTCTTTGAACTCTCCAGTTTTGACTTAAATATTTAACAATATACTAATAATAATAACCTAATGATAATTGATAGATTATTTAATCTATCAATGCTTTTTAAAAAATGGAGATATTTTCAAGTATTTACCATTATATCAAACACAATAAGCCCTGCCAGAAGTATGACACTATTTTCTGCAATTCTGAGGACCTGTCTGAGACATCATCTCATATTTCACTTTGTATGATTAAGAAAATTTATGGTCACTTTAACCAGTTATTTTCATACTGAGTAAGGGATAAGGCTGTGGTTTTTGCTAATTTGAAACCCGTGCTGACTATCCTTTATAAAGACTGTCTTAAGTTATTCCTGTGTGTCCAGAAAATATGAGCTCTAAGACAAGTAACGTACCCTTAGAATTCTAAGTGAATGAAACACAAACTCTGCTCTGCTGTGTTCCTTGTAATTTCTCTGCATTGCTAAGGGTAAGTCTTCTTTTAATTTCCGTGTAGTGGTGTTTTGCATCTGTAAGTGTTTGGTTTTGTTCTTTGTCAATTTGGATGCAAAATTCAAGGCTTTCACTAGTTTAACATCCCACATCCACTCACACTATGCATTTCCTGAGCTTGTAACCTGATGGAGTATTTGAGGACTTCTCTCAATGATTTCATTAGCTGCACCTTCTTCTGTCTCTGTCCTCACCTTTTTTACTGCTACTTCTTCCCTCTTAAGAACAAACAAATTCCTCTCCCTGATTCATGCCTTGTAGTTTCATCCTCTCCCCTGAATCCTTGGCCTCAAGTGACATTCCTGCCCTGCAGCATTCACTTATCCCAAGTGAGCCTACTAAAGGATTTTCTCAATAAAGGCAATTCTCTCACTAAGAAGAATTCTTGTACCAGCTGCTAGGAGAATAAAATGTTCTTCCTCTAACACCCTCACCCCCAATAATAAAGCAACAAAGGTTGCGAGTGATTTATTTTCTTTTAAAAAAATAAATTAGAACAGACTCAAGGTTATCTTGGTAATAATAGCAGCACTGTCTCTCTCCCTTGCATTCCAATATGCTGCCTTGAATGGAAGTGAAAGGCATGAAGTTACAGCTTGCTCAAAGGGAATTCAGCATAGGGGTGCTATCTATGTGTTGCAGGGGACAAAAGAGCTCCCCTACTTTGCCAGATTCCTGACGACTAGTTATCTAGCATCTGCTTCTACATCCCCAAAGTCAAATTTACAGCCTCCTAGACAGCACACAGTGCTTTGAACAATACTGACAGTTAGAAAATTATGTATTAATTATTGTATTAATCCCATATCAGCCTCCTGGAGTCTCCATCTTTGTATTCCAACTCTGTTTGCATGGCTTCAGATATGACTAATTTTATTTGAGTTATGTTAGTCCAGCATTATATTATTGTTCATCCTAAAACATATGTTTGAGAAACTATCTTGCTGTGAATCTCTTTGTTGCTACTCATCACTCAGAGAATATCTTATATCCATAGCCGAGCAATGTCCTTGATAAGTTCATTCAAACATCCCTTTCCATTTTAATCTCCTGCTTATGCTTCTTCCTTTCTGAGTTCTTCATCCTGTACATATGTATGTCACTTTAGTTGTTTTTGTTTGGTTTTCTTACTATTCTAAATAGCCTATCTTATTTCTTTTCAGTTGTGCTTTCAAGCCTTCCTTGATTTTTCTAGTGAAATGATTCTTACTATCATTTTAGACTGGTCAATACATATCTACCAGCCACATGCAAATCTTGAACACTTGAAATGTGGTTTGTTCAGACCGAGACATCCTGTAAGTAGAAATTATATACTGAATTTCAAAGAGATACTATAAAAAACAAGACATAAACATCTCATTAATAGTTTTTTTATTTAAGAGAAAATGGACACAGAAGAGAGAAACAAAAAGCAAAAAAGACAAACAAACAACAACAAATCCAATACGATAACATTATAGGTTTACACAATGAGATGGTTGAAATTTGACAGTAGTTGCAATATTGTATATCGTTACCTTCAAAGGGGTTATTCAGATTAACAGATACAGACATGTAAAATTGATCTAATCATGAGTCTTAACTTTTTTTCAATAGCTAGTGTATTTAGTAATATAGTCATTTTAACTGTCCTATGTGTATCTATTTATAAATTTATGTCTTTTTCCTTTTCCTTTCCTTCCGTCCTCCTTTCCCCTTAGAGTACCTCTTGTTGTAATTAAAATAACTGCTCCTATCATCAGGCCTGATATAATCTAACAAAATAGTTCAGAATAAAACCAATAAAGAATAACAGAATGGTCACAGAAAAGAGAAACAAAAAGCTAAAGGGCCAACAAACAACAACAACATATCTGATACTGTAACATTATAGGTTTACAAACTGAGATGATTGGAATTTTACAGTGGTTGTAACATTGTATATCATTACCTTCAATGGGGTTGCTCAGATCGAGAGATATAGACATGTAAAATTGATCTAATCATATGAGTATCAACTGTTCTCTCTCACCAGTTAATGCTTTTAGTAGTATAGTCTTTTTAACCATCTTATATATACCTTCATATAACTCTATGTCTTTTTCTTTTTCCCTTCCTTCCTTCCTCCTACCTCTTATAGTCTTCAAAATAATTGCCCTTACCATCGGGCCTAATATAATCAAACAAAATAATACTGAATAAAACCAATAACAATAAAACAATGGAAGCAATACATAGTAATGCAATGTTGATTTCTATAATGCCTCATATTATCTTCTGGGAAGTTGCCTATATCGTCTGTTATAATACAATCAAACAAACCAAAATAGGTTAAAATCCCTCAAAACAGAACAGTGAAAGCAATACCAGGTTTCAAAACAAGGTGGTTGAGTATCAATAAAGGCTACCCTAATAAATTTTGTTATCTTTAAAATAGCTGTCTTTGTCATCATATATAATAAAGTTAAGCAGGTCGAGGTAGAATAAGATTAAACTAACCAGCTCATTGAAAACAATACTGGGCTCAAATCCCGATGATGGGTTATTCATTTGTCTGTCCCGCTCGGTGATATCCCTCTGCCACTGTTTCTGGAGCTGTGGAATTTATTATCTCTCTCTAGAATGTCCTTCAGTATTCTTTGTAGGGTTGGCTTGGTTGTCATAAATTCCTTTAGTTGTTCTTTGTCATGGAAGTATCTTGTTTCTCCGTTGATTTTGAAAGATAATTTTGCAGGGTACATCAATCTGGGTTGGAAGTTATTTTCTTTCAGGGCTTGGAATACTTCACTCCAAGCTCTTCTTGACCTGATGGTTTGTGTTGAGAAGTCTGTTGTGATTCTGATGGGTTTTCCATTGTAGGTGATCTGTTTTTTTTCTCCAATAGCTTTTAATATTTTGTTTTTGTGTTGAATTTCTGGGATCTTGATTATTATATGTCTGGGTGTAGGTATATTTTGGTCATGTTTAGCTGGAGTTCTATATGCTTCACTTATCTGAAAGTCACTTCCTGTTCCCATGCTTGGAAAGTTTTCTGAAATTATTTCTGTAAATAGGCTTTTAATTTGATTTGTATTGACCCCTGCCTTTTCACTCACACCTTTTATTTTTAAATTATATTTCTTTTGGTTGTCTTGTATCCATTGTATTGTTACTTCCAGGTTTCTTATTATTTTTGAGAGATCTTTCCTTTCTCGATCCCAGGCTTCAAACCTGTCTTCCAGGTTTGAAAGTCTATCTTTAGTTTCCTTCAGGTGGTTCTGCCAACTTTCATTGGAGTTTTTGATTTCCTGGTAGTCTCTTTGAATCTGTTTCATGCATTCTAAATCTTTTTTGTATGGTTCATTCCAGGTTTCCCTCATTTTCCTATGCTCCATTTTTTCATCTATGTCTCCTTTAGAGATGCCTAGTGATTCTTTTATTATGTTTTTCATTTCTTCTTTTAGTTGGGTTAATAGTTCTGCTCTAATTTCTTTTATAGCTTCTTGGAGTTGTTTCTTTACTTCAGTTGTCATCACCTCAGAGACTTTAGCTGTGGGACTCCTGACCTCTTCTGTGTTTGCTTCTCCTGGATTTGTTCTGTTTGAATTGGAGGCCAGAGACTGCCCCCTATCTCTTTGTCTTGGTATTTTCCTGAGTTGTTCATGGGTCTTGTGATTTCTCTGGAGTGAGCCTATGCTGGTCCGCTGCCTTTCGCCAGCCCATCTTGGCTCCATCAATGTCTGGCACAGTGCGTGGGGGCAGGGCCACTGCCTGAGAACCTGTGCTGGTTGTCAGTGAAACTTCCCCTATCATCCCAGGGCATGTGTGGAGCCATGGTCTCTGGACTTAGCTGGTCACTTGCTGGGACCCTCCAGGGCTCGGTTGGAGCAATTTCTATGGGACTGTGCCCAATTAGGTGTGGTTCCAGTCCCAAGATGGTTGCCAGTCCCTCGCTTTCCCTCATGGGGGTGGGGAGGTTGGGAATTTGTTGCGCTCACTCACCAGCCTTAGACCACTCCATGACTGCTGTCTCTGCCATTGCCACCAAGGTCACAGCACTTTAATCACATGTCCCCAGCACTTTAATCACGCATCCCCAGGTCACAGCAGCTCCCAACCTCAAAGCGGGTTCGGCTCCAGTCAGAGGTACTGCCAGCCTCTACCTTTGTTTGGTTGCTTCTTTTTACTCTTTCTGTGGGCTTCAGTTCTCATTTTAGATTCTTCCTGGGTCCAGAGGGCCCACCTCCCTCTTTTTTGTCTTCTCCTTGTTATATTCCAGCATTTGGGTGGTGTTTTTTAGGGAGGCTACTTATCCTGCTGTTTACTGTTCCACCATCTTGTCTTTCTCTTCATTAGTAGTTTTTAACTTTATATGGTCAAATGACAGTATCTTGGTTATATTGGTTTATATAATGCATGTTATTAAATTAACTTCACATTTAAAAATTTCCAATATGGCTGTTAAAAAATGTAAAGTTACATATGTGGCTCAAATTTTTGGCTTGCATTGTAATTATATTGGATGATCCTGCTTAAACTATTATATGAGATTTAATGCTAAGCAACTTGAATTATTACCTTGTGTGCATTTCACTTCCTGCTGCTGGAACTTAAATTTTCTCTGGTCAGGGACTTGTAACCTACTACTTTTACTACTCCTCCCAAATTCAGTGGTTGTACAGTACATACTAATGAGATAAAATCAAAAGTATTTTATCAGAAAAGTTCAGAAATAAAGATGCCTACAGAAACCAGGCAAGTAGCATAATTATATTAAATGATCTTGGTTTAACAGAAATCTTAGTATAAAGGACATGATAGAAATTGAGAGTAAGTCATCAGTGACTTTGGTCAACTGAAGATTCACTGCTGTTATTTTAGGAATCTTCTATAAGAGAACCACCCACTGAAGATGAAAGATACCAAGAAATTAAAGAAATTTGTGGACAAATCCAGAATTGTAAAAGGTGTAGTTTATTATGGACTTCAGGATAGAAGTGTGTTTTGGGCAGCAGCCAGATAGGAGAGCACCTTCCCCCACTGCATGACAGAAGGAAGGGCTTAACTATACAAACCTAGACAAACATGGGCTATGACCAAATGGAATGTACCTGGGCTTTCTCAAAAACTGTTAATGTTTCCAACATCAGTTAAGGAATAATTCAGACATGGCATGAAATACTTGGCTGACCATCTTAGCAACTTTATTTATTCTATAATATTGGAAATTTGTGCCAGAATCACCTGGCAGAGAGCATGGTATTTACCACCAAGATGGTTGCTTTAGGATCTCTACAACTACATGAAGGAGGCAACTGCTTTACATCAACTGAATGTTCTCCTGTAGGAATACAGGTGTAGCACTGCCAAACTTTTCAATTTTCTAGAAAGACTGAATAACTGAACTTTTATATGAATTTAACTGATTTTGGCATGCAGTCTTCATTCTTAAAAATATTATGTGGGCAACCAAACAAAGTCAGTGACCTGGATACTGCCTCAAAATGGCCAGTTTATGCTTCTCATCTAAAAGGAAATATAGAATTTATGTGCAATGTTGTGTCAGAGGAGATTGAAACAATAAGATTTACTATTGTTGCTTTGATCAAGAAGGTGAATTATAGGGTTTGAATTTATAGATCATTCAGTAAACTATTCCCAAATACGCTTAGACATTCCCAAATACTCTCAAATTTGAAAAAGAAAAATCCTTCCAGTTAATTTCTCAAGGCTTAAGCATTCCATGAAAAACAGAAGGGTGTGGGGTTTACAAAGTAAGTTCATTAATAGTATGAAATTCTCAAGTCAGTGCTAACGAGAGTAAAATGTCTCTCATACTCAAGCCTGTAACTGCTTGGATTTCAGGAAATGGCCAAGAAACTATCATTTTCTGAGTTTTCAGAGCCTTTATGACCTGTGCATTTATAGAATAAGTCTTATAGTTGACTACTCTGGAATGCACAAAGTGGCAAGTTTAGAATGGGCAGAGTATTGATTAGAATAATGTTATTTTAAAATGACAATGTCTTGCTTCTAAAGTAAATTAACATTACCCCTCCTTTGATTTTCATTTCTTTGAAATTCAAAATCCATAGACCAAGTAATGCAAAAGAATTCTGGCTTAGAATAGTCCATGTTGAATAGATTTTTATTGCTAATTTATTTATTTATTGTCATTTCATATAGCTCAGTAAGGGCTGGGAGTTTGGCTCAATGGCTTAAGAGCCTGTCTGGCAGGCACAAAGTTGTGAGTTTGATCCGTGGTGCCACAAAACAAAACAAAACAAAACAAAACAAAACAAAACAAAACAAAACAAAAAAACCTCAGTAACTTCTAGTCATAACAGTGTCAGAACTACCCTATCAAAGGGATTGTTATTCTATTGAGTGAGAAATGTAAATATATGACAACTGTGTTTCAATTTCAATTTGGTTATTTTGCCTGGATATTGAGCTTCTGAGTCAAAAGTTCTATTTACAACTTTGTCTTTGAAAGTCATTCATCATGTATAAATGAGTATAACAGAATTTTAAGTCTCCTAAACAAGTAGGAAGAAAGGATGTGCTATAAGGTAAATCAGAAATAAGGTAGTGTTCCTTTTACTCAGGCAAATTATACTGTATATTAACAGCTAAAAACAGTTGATATAGAAACCTGAAATGCATTCGTGTTAGTTGAGTAAGTATCAGTGAGTTGGAAATTCATTCTGTTTTGTGATTAGCCTTTTAGTAAGTTCCCAAAATGTTTCTGTTCCTCATTTCCTCATTTTCAAAGTAATACCAATAATCATATCTATCTGTATCACTAATGCATGATTATATACCTATACTGGTATTGAAGATGGTGACATTTCTGGCAAAATGTTCCTAGATACCGGCATGAGGTTGCTATTTTCATTGCATGTTAATATAGCAAACAAATTTTAGGTTATTTTATAGCATCTTACTGCTTACAAAATCAGAGAGTGGCTATTATTTAGCTCTGCATGCTTGTTAAAGAACATTAGAAAAATATAAATTAAGAGGATCAGGTATCAATCCTATAGTTGCAAAAATTATAAAATAATGATAATCAAAATATTTTAATGGGAAAAATACAAGTAATGCTATATAACAACAGCATAACAACTTATAATTTTCCATATTACCTTTCAGCCCTTGTCTGAATGCATTTGACCTTTATGCATAGTAAGAATGATAGAAGAGAAAAACATGGTTAAGTTTGAGTCTCATGAGTTCTTAGCTGAATAGACCCCTGTTGCAAAATACAGGTTAACCAGAGAAAGCAAATTTATTAATATGTAAAGATGGTCCCTCATTTATGATAACTTCACTTTTCAACTTTTTGATATGGAAGCAATACAGCAGAAATGGTACTTTATATTTTGAATTTTAATCTTTTATCAGGTTAGTGATGTTTAGTTTGGTATTCCCTTTGATGTTAGGCAGTGGCACCTCTCCACAGCTCCTGGTCAGCTATGCAATATGGTAAGCAATCAGTACTTTCAGTGTATTATATTGCTAAGCTATGATGTATAATAGGTTAGGTGTATTAAATGACTTTTTGATTTATGACATTTTCAAGTTGCAGCAGGCTTGTTGCAAAGTAGCCCTGTGGTAGCAAAGAAACGTTTGTATGTTTCATCTGCAGATGATAGATGCCCAGGGAATGTATAATTCTCCAAGAAGTAGCTTTGAATTCTAGCTTATATAACATTTTCAATGAAGAATAATAAATGTTTAAAGAAGTAATGAAACAAAGGAGAAAGATTTTTAATCCCTGGAGTCGGGAAAATTTGAGAGAATGCAAATAAATAGCACATAAAAGCTAGTAAAACTTTTTACTATGGATTCTCGTGGTACTCTTTCCTTGATTCTTTCCAAATTTTAGAGGAAAAACTTATAGTGTTTCCCTTTCAGTGTTGTTTTAGCTGTGGTTATGTTATATATAAACCTTATTACATGAAGGAATATACCATCTGTACTGTATCTATTTTGTTTAGAGTTTTTGTCATGAAGGAATGTTGAATTTTATTGAATGTATTTTGCTTATGTTGAGATAATTATATGATTTAGAGTCTTCATTTTGTTGATGTGTTGTATTACTGATTTCATATGTTGAACCATCCTTGCATTCCTGGGATAAATCCCAATTGATTATGATGAGTTATTTTATTTTACACTATTGAATTTGAAATGCTAATATTTTGCTGAACTGTTCACAACTATGTTCATTAGAGATACTGGTCTACAGCTGTGTGTGTGTGTGTGTGTGTGTGTGTGTGCAAGCATGTGTGTGTATGCCCATATTTGGTTTCAGTATCAGGATAATGAGTTTAGAAGAATTTCATTCTTTTATACTTTTGGGGGAATAGTTTGAGAAGGACTGGTATTAGTGCTTCATTAAATGTTTCTTTGTTTAAATTGCAGCACTTCCTTTGTGCTGCAATTTAAAGGAAGAGAGGTTTATTTTGGCTCATGGTTATAGTCTATAGTCATTTGACTCTGAGACAGAAACAGCATGGTGGAAGGGTCTGGTGGTGGAAAGCCATTTATCTCATGGCAAACAGGAAGCAGAGAGAGAAGGAAGGAGCCAGGGAGGAAGATATATGTCTCAAACATATGAGGCTTTGGGGAACACCCCAGATGTAAAGCATAACATCATGCTTCTATTCAAGAAAATTTTGCCCTTTCGCATTTAGCAATGACTAAATATATATACATATATATATAATATAATGAAAAAATAAAACACATTTTCATAGCCAAATAATAAGAGAATTAGAATAGTTGTTGCACTGTGTATTATTATCTTCAAAGTACTTAGTACAAGACATAAATAAAAAAGATTCTTGAGGTTTCTGGGAAGAAGGCATAATAGTAAGCGGCAGAGTGAATAGCTTCTCTGAGAGATACATTCTAGATACTGGAATATAGCATCATGGGGAAGATAAGAAGGAAGGAAGTGGGTCCCCTGGACCCAGGAAGAATCTAAAATGAGAATTGAAGCCCACAGAAAGAGTAAAAAGTAAAACTTAAATGTAGAAGAAGGCGGTAGCTGGCAGCACCTTTGCCCAGAGCTAGACCCACTGTGTGAAAGGGACTGTTGGAACGTGGGGACACATGACCAAAGTGATGTGGCTGCTGGCAACCCTGCAGGACTCTGCAGAAAGAGGCAGCACTGGAGGGGAGCAGCAGTGGACAGGAGCAGTGGACCTGGAAGAGTGAATTGGCTGGTGGTGAGTGAAGAGGACTTGGTCTTCTCACAGGAGACAGCAATTGGCTGGGAACCATTTTGGAGTTGGGCCAGATAAGTGTGGAACCAGAACTGCTCCTGGCTTCCTCTAGCAGCTCCTAGCTGGGCACAGACCCATGGAAATTGCTTGAACTAAGCCCTGCCCCCATGAGCATTCTAGTGGCCATCACGTAGGTTCCCTGTGGTAGCCAGCTCAGTCTAGGGGTGGTGGCCAGCCCCACCCCTGTGCACACTCCAGGGGCAGTAATGGAGGATTCCCACTGGTGACCAGCCCAGGTCCACAGAGGGCAGCCAGGCCCGCCCTTGCGTGCATCCACCAGCCATCTGGGAGCCAAACAGGCTGGGAAAAGCAACAGAAGGCCCTTCACCAGTGCACCCAATGGTCACCATCAGATATCTATGGCCAGCACTGGCTAGAAGAACCAAACAGTCTCACTTCAGAGAAATTGTAGCCAATGCGGGAAGCGCCTGGGACCCCAGTACTCACTTGTCCAGAAGAACTCAGGAATATGTCAAGACAAAGATGCAAAAGGCAGTCTCTGGCCTCCAATCCAAGCAGAGCAAGTCCAGGAGATTCAAACACGGAAGAGATTGGGAGTCACACACTTGCAGTTTCTGAAGCAGTGGCAACTGAAGTAAAGAAACAACTTCATGAGGCTATAAAAGAAATTAGAACAGAAATACTAACTCAACTAAAAGAAGAAATGAAAAAAATAATAGAACAATTGTTAGGTATCTCTAAAGAAGACATAGATAAAAAAATGGAGGAGCATAGGAAATTGAGGGAAACTTTGAATGAACAATGCAAAAAAGATTTAGAATACATGAAACAGATTCAAAGAGATATCCAGGAAATTAAAAACTCTATTGAAAGCTGGAAAAACCACTTGAAAGAAGCTAAAGTTAAACTTCAAACTTTGAAGACAGGTTTTCAGCTTGTGATCTCAAAAGGAAAGATCTCTTAAAAATAACAAGAAACCTGGAAGTAACAATTCAACAGCTGCAAGACAACCCAAAGAAACATAATTTAAGAATAATAGGTGTGAGTCAAAAAGCCGGGGTCAACACAAATGACATTAAAAGTCTATTTACAGAAATAATATCAGAAAACTTCCCAAGCATGGGAAAAGGAAGTGACATTCAGATAAGTGAAGCATATAGAACTCCAGCTAGCCATAACCAAAATAAATCTACACCCAGACATATAATAATCAAGATCCCAGAAATTCAACACAAGAACATAATACTAAAAGCTGTTAGAGAAAAGAAACAGATCATCTATAAAGGAAAACCCATCAGAATCACGACAGGATTTTATCATTGGGGGGAGGAGTGAATAGTATTGTGTTGTGTACTTGCATCACATTTTCTTTATTCATTCATCAATTGATGGACACTTAGGTTGTTTCCATTTCTTGGCTATTGAGAATAGTGCTATAATGAACAGGAGAGAGTATATGTCTCTTTAACATACTAATTTCATTGCCTTTGGATATGCACCCTGTAGTGGCACTGCTGGGTCACAAGATAGTTTTAATATTTTGAGGAAACTCCTTACTATTGTCCATAATGGTGGCGCTAACCTTTTCTCATGAAGTGTAAAGGTTCTCTTTTCTCCATGTTCTCACTAGTGGTCTTAGTTACTTTCTCGTTGCTGGGACAAAATACTCAACAACAACAAGTTAAAGGAGAAAAGATTCATTTTAGCCTACAGTTTGTAGAAGTTTCAGTCCATAGGCTCCAACACAGAGCAGAATGGCAGCAGGGTGTGTGAGAGGAAAAAGCAGTCCATGGCAGGGTAGGTATGAGTCAGGAAGCAGTGAACCTGCCTTTCTTCTGTCACTTTATATTCCATCCAGTGCAAGCCTATTGATTGATGCCACCCACACTGAGGGCAGGATGTCCTTCTTCAGTTATTCCATCATGCACAGCCATGCTAAACCAATTAGTACACTAACCCAGTTATCACACACCCATCATCTAGTATCACACACCCACGATCCCTAGCCGTCTCCCATCAGCTGCACTTATGAGCACATAACGATTTGGGGTAAATTTAGATATAAACCATAGCACCAGTCTTTGTTATTTTTTAGTCTTTTTGGTAATGTCTGTTCTTACTGGGATGAGGTGCTATCTCATTGTGGTTTTGATTTGCATTACCCCAATGATTAGTGATGTTGAGCATCTTTTCTTGCACCTGTTGGTCAGTTGTATATTCTTTTTATTTTTATTTATTTTGTTTTATTTTAAAGAGGATATAACAGAGTAAAACCAATCAAAACAAAGCAGTGTAAGAGATGTGGGACTTCAAAACATTATGAAATCAATAGTAGTTACCATAATGCCCCTTGATGTCTTCAAAATAGCTGCAGATAGCTTCAGACATAATATAAATCAAACAGAACAGAATAGAAACAATAGAAACAAAACAATGTGTATGTCTTTTTTTGAGTAATGTGCATTTAGGTATATTATCCATTTTTAAATAAAATTATGTTTGTTTGATTTTACTGTAAGATTTTTGGAGTTCCTTATATATTCGGTGTATCAGTCCTTGTCAGGTGTATGTATTGCAAAATTTTCTCCCATACTATAGGTTGTCTCTTTATTGTTTCTCTCACCTGAAGTAGTTTCTTAGTTTTATGTAGTACCATTTGTCTGTTTTTTTCTTTTCCTTTTGGGTCTTGTTCAAGAAATTCTTGCCCATTCCAATGTTCCAAAGCATGCTACCCATGTTTTCATATACTAATTTCATAGTGTAAGTCTTAGATTTAAATTTTCAATCTATTTGGATTATATCTTTGTAAGTGGTGAGAGAGAGTGTGTGTATGTGGCTTCATTTTGCTATATGTAGGTATACAGTTCTTCTGACACAATTTATTGAAAGTACTGTCTTTTCTCAGGGCATGTTCTTAGTGCCTTTAATGAAAATCAATTGGCTGTAGACATGTGGGCTTATTTCTAGAATTTTGTTTCATTTTTTTTATTTAAGCGAAGAAAAAACAGAAAAAAAGACATATAAAACAAAGACAACAAGCAAAAGAGACAAACAAATGACTAGAGTAAATACACAACAGTAACATTGCAGGTTTACAAAACCGGATGACAGAAACTTGACAATGGTTGCAATATTGCATATCGATATCTTTAAAATGGTTACTTACATTAACAGATACAGACATGTAAAATTGATCTAATCATATGAGTATTGTTCTTTCTCAATAACGAATACATTCAGCAGTGTGTTAATTTAGTTATCATACATATACATATATACAGGTTTATATCTTTTCCTCTTTTCTTTTCTCTTTCTGTCTTTTCCCTTCCCAATTACTTTTGCTCTTTGAGCTGTTTTTTACCCTTCCTCAGTATTTATTATAGATTTGGATCATATATACTTTTCGGTTTCTTACACTAGGGAGACAATACGGTATTTACACATGTGGGTTTGATTTATCTCACTTATGAGTATGGTCTCAAGTCGTGACCATTTACTTACAAAAGTCTCAATGCAATCTTTCTTAATAGCTGAGTAGTACTCCATTGTATAAAAATACCACATCTTTTTTATCCATTCATGGATTGATGGGCACTTGGGTTGTTTCCAAAATCGGGCTATTACAAATTGTGTTCCTATAAACATGGGTGCACAGATATCACTGTGGTATGATGTTTTCAATTCTTCTGGGAAAATGCCCAGAAGAGGGATAGCTGGGATGAATGGGATCTCTAATCCTAACTTCTTGAGGAATCTCCACACTGACTTCCACAGTGGCTGCACCAGTCTACACTGCCACCAACAGTGGAGAAGAGTTCCTTTTTCCCCACAGCCCCTCCAGCATTTGTTGTTGGTTGATTTTTTAATCTTGGCCATTCTTTCTGGAGTGAGATAGAATCTCAGTGTTGTTTTAATTTGCATTTCCCAAATGACCATTGATGTTGAACATTTTTTCATACATTTATTTGCCATTTGAATTTCTTTGTCTGAGAAGTGTGTATTCATCTCAGATGCCCATTTTTGGATTGGGTCCTTGAATTTTAGGGGCCTGATTTCTTTTAATTCTTTATATGTTTTAGATAGAAGTCCTTTGTCTGATGGACAATTGGCTAAGATATTTTCCCAGTCGGTGGGTTTTCTTTTCACTTTGCTGGAGATTTCCTTTGACATGCAAAAACTTTTTAGTAGGATGAGATTGCAGTTATTGATTCTGGGAAGTGTTGCCCGTGCAATCTGATTTTTGTTCATGAACTCTCTCCCTACTCCTATGTCATCGAGATTTTTACCTACTCTGTCTTCTAGTAAGTTTAATGTCTCTGTTTTTATATTCAGATCTTTGATCCATTTTGACTTTATTTTAGTGCATGGTGATAGGCATGGATCTAGTTTTAGTTTACGGCATACAGAAAGCCAGTTTTTCCAGCACTATTTGTTAAAGAGGCTGTCTTTCTTCCAATGTACATGTTTGGCCCCTTTGTCAAAGATGAGGTGGCTAAGTGTATTTGTAGTTGTGGCTGTATCTTCTAATCTATCTATTCCATTGATCTTCAGGTCTATTTTGATTCCAGTACCATGCTGATTTTATCACAGTAGCTTTGTAGTATAGTTTCAAGTCGGGGATTTTGATGTCTCCTGCCTTCCCTTTGTTGCCCAGAATTGCCTTTG
>RJWM01008967.1:0-13851 GCA_004363535.1 Dasyprocta punctata
TTGTATCCATCCTTTACAATGATTCTGCCATGTAGAAAATAGAAAAATTGAGGTATGGAACAAATTCCCAGCTTCTCAAATATGCTCCCCTGTTGGAGAGGAAGAAAGAGAGAAACTGTTAGCTGTTATCAGGGACCTTTGACTCCTTTCACCCAGCTGGGGTGGTCCCTTTCTTGCCTGTCCCAGATGAGGACATTGTACAAAGTTCCCATTGGATGTGAACTGAGTTGTTTCTGCCTTGAAGCAACAGAGTATCAGAAGACAGCCAGGAAGCTCTAAGAAGTGGGGTAAATGGAAACAAGGAGAAAGATAAGATTTTCTCTTAACAGACAGCATTTCCTCTTGACTTCCATAAGAATCACCAACGGTCTTGATTCATGCTGGCGCTAAACTCCTTTCTCATCACCCTGATGTCTAAGCTATGTTGTTTTTTCATTTATTGCTTTGTCCAAAATATAGTCAGATTCACTCTTTTTAGTCCCATGGCCACATTATGTCTTCACGGCATATTCTGCTAAACATGACCCGTAGCGAAGGTGAATGGCTGACCCCCAGAGTCTTGTGTCCATCCCCCACTACTGCCTAAAGCTCCCTGGCTTTAGGTCACTCAGTCATACCATTCATTTCCATTTCTTCATCCACAAAGTGGGAGGATTTAACATTGACATCAAGGGGTCTCTGTGGGGATTAAGAAAATCCATTGATGGATAGGTCCACAGAATGAAGTTGACAAAGCTGGCTGCTTTTTCTGTGATTTCTTGAGCATCTGTCACATACTTGCCATTATTCAACATCACACTATTAGTGTGATGAGCTAGTTCACAGGGATGCAGGCCACAGATAAGTCTGTGGTCATGGAAACTTACATTCCTGAGGGTGGGATAGGTGAGACTGGAAAGTGGTAGCCACAAACGTCTGACAAAATTAGCTGATCAGATCTATCATCAGAGGTACAAGCTAAGGATGGTACGGAACTACTGAGCATATTAGCATCAACAGCACATTTACATAAGTGAGGCATGGCATTTGTCTGTGGTTCACATATTACATATATGAGGACCCTCACATGCCCCCCTCTCACTGCAGGAAATAGCAATGACCTTAGAGGATCCTCAAGTCCTACTCAACTTCCCACCTATTACCTGCCTGATGCCATCTCCTTCTGCCCCTCTACCCTCTCAGTCCTGGCCACACTGGTTTCCTTGCTATTCCCCCACCACATGCTTCCTAGATACTCTTCCCCCAGGATGCCCAAGTGCCTTACTGCCTCACTCCCTTTAACAGCTGGGCAGATACCCTCCACTTTTCATCACTGATCAATCACCATTAGCCAGGAGTGCCAGCCTGTGTGGTTCTTTACAACCTGCTTTTCTCAGCTCTCCTCTTCTCTAGCCTGGGGTTTTTATACTTCCAGAATGAGAAGGCCATTTGAGAGCAGTGCTGACTGATGCTGATGTCAGCATGAACATGCAGTGCAGAAGCCTGTACCAATACACCCTTAAAAACAGAGCTTCAGCTTTTCTGTAGCTCTAAGTGAAACCCAAACTCTTCCCCTCTGACTTGTTCCCCCAAGTCCCCTCCTGCCCTCACTCTGCTGTTAGCTCCTGTACAGTGCTGTATCTAAGACACACTGGTCTCCTTCTACCTTGTCCTTTACATTTGCTGCCTGCCGAGACTCACATGATGCCCCTACTCTGACTTTGCATGACTGACTGCCCCTTGATCCCCTGATCTTATGTCAAATGATTTCCTCAGAATATCTGTACACACAACATATCTCAGGACTCTTCCTGCCAATGCTACTGCCCAAACTTGGGGCCCTGTCTTCATTTCTGACATCATTCTTCTTAAACGTCTTTGTGACACTTGTCTGACCTTATCCTGGTTCATTTATTTCCTTCTTTGCCTCTCACTCAGAATGGAAACTGCAAGAGTGAAGGGAAGACAGCTGATGTCTTTGTGGCAGGATATCCAGTGCAGGAACCTCTATTGTTTTTATTGTTTGTGTGCATGAATAACTAAATGCGTGTATGCATGTATTATTTATTATATTAAAAGAAGGGTTTACTGATTAACGACTGGTTGATGGATGCACACAAGTATGCTTGGAAGGATAAATGGAAATCTGCCTATGTGCAGACTGCTCTCCACCTGAGTAAAATCTCCATGTCATGAAAGTGAGCTTATTGCCCTCTGGTGGTTGAAACAACAATGATTTTATAGCCAAAGACTTTGATATGTGCCATCTTCCCTCCCAGAATTATGAATCTGCCCTACCTGTGGGAACAATCCTTGTCTAAGAGAAACCTTCCCTGTCAGAACTCCCTATACTCTGGTTATCTGACTGTGTGGAGGGATAACATTATTTAAAAAAATAAAAGCAGGGATAGGTCAGCAAATGTTTACTGCCCATTTACTTAATATCAGAACCTTACAAACAGTGTACTCAGAGTAGAAAAAGAAAGACTCAGGCCTGCCCTTGTGGACCCATCAGTCAATGAAGGAGTTGAAGGATTCACTTAAGTAGTTCTAAGTGGGCATAACCTAGGGAGCTGGAGTACCTTTTAACCAGACCCAGTTTCTCCAAGAAGGCAATATTTCAACCTAGGTTCAATAGATAGGCAGGCATGGGATAAGGACACAATGATCCAGGGCAGGGATCTGGGGCAGCCCAGTGAAGTAGTTGCTCCTGTTCCAGTAAGTAGATGCCAAAAACCTCAGTCATTAAGACAAACAATATAAAAATTAAATGCAGGAATAAACAGGTTGAGTGACTTATACAAAAGCAAAACTGGAGCCTATTTAAAACTTTGATTATTTTGCTCATCATGAAATGTGTTGACATTAATTCTGATGTCCCAAAATATTGCACCATAATATTATTTATATGAGTGTCCTGGTGCCCTGGATTTTGTATCCACAGCGGGCACCTCACTTGCCTCACCATGACTGGGCCCTGCCCCATCTATGCAGAAAGGCAGCAAGGACAGTACTCTGAAGCAGGAGCAGCTTAGTGCTGAAAAAGGGAACAAGGAAGGTCAGGGTGACAGAGAGGGGCATGAATCATAGATCAGCAGGACTCGGGTTATGGCTGGCAGAGGTCTAGGCATTGACTATCTTTAAAGTGTCTTCAGAGCTTTTAAGAGTTGGGAAGTGTGGAGAAGGGATGCGTTCGGCAGGTTCTGGGTTTGTCACTGGTCCCAGATTCTCTGCCCAACAATTTTAATTGGGCTTTCCTTCTAGAACTTCAGATATACCATCCTACTTGTAGACATGATCCATCTAAGTGTGACATATTTTCTAGTGCATATAAATATACTAAATTATTAATATGCCCAGGCAGGCACACCATTGTTCATTTCAGATACCCAGGGTTTTCTGGTCATCACTTTACTCCAGTGTAAAATTAAATGTTACAGAAGGTGAGTCCCAAGTGCTGCTCAGTACCCAAATTCAGCGTATTAGGGGATTCCCATGCAAAGCCTGGCAGAGTCATTTTAGGGAAAGTAAGAGAAGGAACAGAGAGGGAATGTGCCCCAGGCCCACATGACTGCTGTTCTCCCTGCTGCTTTGTGGGGCTGTACTGGGACCTCCTCTTTGCTCACACTGAACCTGCTCTTGGTTTATAGATTCTTACCAAAACCTGTGCCGTTTCCTGGCCCAGGTGACAGTTTGTGTTGCTGTTTTTGGAGTGAGTAGCCTGAGAAAGTTGGTGGCTTTTCCATGGGAGAAGTAGGTGGATGATGGGTTCCTAGTTGATTATAGAGTAGAAAAGAAGCCTTTGACCACAGAGGGACTCATGCACATGCACCGGTGATGTAGTACAGTATCAGGGACCCAGCCTAGATCCCCAATCTCCCGAACAAGTGCACAACGAAGGCTTAAATAAATGAAACAAGTGGTGTGATTTTAGGGCTCCAGGAGGATCAAAGCCCCTGCAGAGTTCTTGACTCTGCAGCTGTCGTGAGGGCTAAGACAAAGACCTCTCTCCTTGCCCGTATTTATTATCAAAGCAGACAAAGAGAGGGGATACTGAGGAAAGCGCAGGAAATGAGCAGGACCTTGGGAGTCACTTGAAAGACTTCTCCAAGTAGTAAATTACGCTAATTAAGGAGAACTGTCTTATCTCCATGATGGCATTTATGGTGGAAAGAGACGCCACAGATACGTGATGGTTGCAGCTGCAGTCTCTATCTATTTACTTGAGTCTGAGCCAGGCGTCTTCGTCGGTGATCTTATCTTGCCTTTTGAGGTATCTCTGGCCTCATTGGCCACTACAGGCCTCGGCCAGGACCAGTGATTTATAGAGGTACACTTACTATAAATCAGCTCCCATCGCCAGGCAAGGGGCCTAGGCCTTGGACAGGCTCACAGATAAACGGAATGCCAATTAGTTGATTTTAAACCCTGCTCAAAACCCCTTCACGGTGGTCTCCAACAGTACAGCACTATCAAGAGTGGCACAAGCCTGGGACACACCAACCATAGGAGGGCACCTGCGTCAGCTGTGTGGGAGTGAATAGTAGATTACACAGTCACCAAGCGTCAGTGCGGAATGTTCTTTAGCTATTTTGCAACAGAACTACAAGTGCATAATATCAACATAAATGATGGATTCAAGATTCTTGGTAACTCTTCTCTTAGAGCAGCACCGAGCTGGGGGAAGATGGCACAACATCATTAGATGAAGGTTATGATTAATGGTCATGGTTGATGTGACTCTGGCATGAAGCTGAGTGGAGGCCAAAATGGCCTTTCCCTGGTTGCTTAGCACTTCGCAGCTCTCCAGGTACTTATTTCATTGTTAAAAATAATTTGTGTTCATCTATCTGAATATTAACCACCACAAAGGGACCAGTGTGGAGAGTGCCTCAAGACACAAGTCTACTCCTTGGGAAATGCCTTTGATGAATGAGATTCTAGTACGAACTACTTCGTATAATTCTGTTTCTTGTTCAAACAGGTCAGAACAAGTCAGCCTCATACACCTTAGAGAAGGCAAGTGAGAGAAATTTAAAACTATATCATCAGAGTCAGCTTGTAAATGGACCCTTTACAACTTTGACAATCCTTAGACTGAATAGACAGTGGATCTATGTGACTGCATAAATTAATTAGTGTCTAATCTTCTCTGATGAGACTGGCCAAAGCAGTATCTTTTCAAAACTGAGTGACCTACATCAACACTCTGTCATTTTGTCTTCATCGTTGCAGCCCACGTCTCCAAAGGCCTTGGGGAGAATGAACTTCTCTTGAACAAGGGGCCCAAGAAGGTATGAGTGAGAGCCCATATCACTATCTTGTAAGATATTACTTAGTACAGAAAGTTTCCTGCACTAAGTACAGCTTCATGCCACTATAACAAATACCTAAGACAATCAACTTAAAAAAAGAAAAGTTTTATTTGGGCTCACATTATTACAGCTTATAAACTGCTGACTACTCTTTTCTCCTTACAGAGAGGTGAGAAACCTAAAAGCTCGAAGAGATACTGTTTTAATACCACTGATCCCAGGGATGAGGGCTCCATCCTCATGATCTAATCACAGCCCCTTGGCCCCACCTCCTAAAATCCTCACATTGTGTGATGGGATTTCAATATGTGAATGGGAAGACAAAAACATTCAGTCTGTCACAGAGGAAGAGAGAGGGGAGGGAGCTTGAGAACACTTTTGCCTCTTTTGAATAGGTCAGGGATTTTGTCAATGGGAAGTACATATTGTCCATTATTTCTTTCATGATATTGGACTATTTTTGGCCTCATTATGCAGTTTAAACTGGCCTTGAGCTCACTTTGTAGCCCAGGTTGGTCTCAAACTTACACTGATTCTCTTGCCTCAACCTCCGGAATGCTAGGATTATAGGTGTGTGCCACTATGCCCTGCTAAGGACGTTGGATTTTCAAATTCAGTATTTTTATAAATGGAGAAAATGGAAGCTGAAGTTTATGCTTGCTGTTTTCAGGTGCTGTGGCTACCTCAATACAGGAACATATCGTGTAGCAGATGTTTACCGAGTTTCAGTGGGAATCTATTGTGGTAACATTCATATATTTATCAATGCAATTGTGCACAGTTATATCGCAAGAATCAAACTCTATCCTTAAAGATAAGGGTTAGATGAATTTTAAACCAATACAATATTCAAACTGTAACGGTAAGCAGTCATTTTCAAACTGATTTATTAGAAACTTTTGGTTCTCCACAAGAGGAGGATAAGGAGATCCAGTAAGAAGAATAAAAGCTTTTGCCTTCTGCGTTGTTCATGGGACTGTAAACTATCACAGTCATTGTGGAAGGAACTGTGGAAATTCTTCCAAAAATAAAAATAAAAAGGCTATTTGACCCAAGTATGCCTCTTTTAGGTATTTTCTCTCAAAAGTTGAAATAATCATATTATAGTCATACATCCATACCCATGTATATAGCAGCACAATTCATAATATCTAAACTATGGAAGGGGATTCTATGCCTCTCATTGGGTGAATGTAAAGAAGTAAATTTTAGGAAAATGGATGAACATTGAATCTGTAATGCTTAGCGGAATAAATCAGACACATAAGATTAACTATCACATGCTTTCTCATATAAGAGACCCAAAGTGTAAATAAATCAAAGAGTAACATAGAAATTTGATATGAAGATAGACTTTATGGAGATAGGAAGGGGATCTGAAGATGTGGAGAGATCGAAGACAGGAGAGGATAAAGGGAAGTGAAAAGGGCCAAGATGTGATTTACTTGTGTATAGATACCTTATGATGAATGAATTCATCATGTAAAGTAAATACATACTAACACAAATAACAAAGGACTCAGGTCCCTTACTCTTTGGCAAAACCAGCATATTAGCACTTACATATTTTTATAGTAAGATTACATGTATAACTTTAGAAGAAGAAATTGTGTGGCTTTATGAAAACTTAAAATCCAGTGTACTAGTGTACTAAAGTATCATTTTGCTCATGAACTTATTCCAAATTTAATCGTATAGAGTATACCTTTTTATGCTTTTAAATTAGCAATATATTAACAGAAGTATCAATGAGTAATGATTTCAACTGAACATTTAATAGCAATAATTGTTTAAGTAAACTTTCTAATACAGACTTATTAGCCAAAGTTTTGTGTTTTTAATTTGCTTGCTTTTACCATTCCAATATTGATTCATATGTTAGCTAGATTGTTCTTTCCCCTGTGTGATGTGCTTGAAATTTCCTTTTCTTGTTCTTAGATTCTTTTGAGAAGATGTGCCTTGAGAACCAAATCTGGGGGTGCTTTAGAATAACATTCAGGAGGATTCTCAGCAGCTCTGGGTCCTTCCTAGCTCAGAAGTTACCTGCTTTGCTGACTTTTATCTCCACCTTTACCTTCAGAACACTTTGGGCCCCTATACTTTTCCCCTAGACCCTGGAAGAGAAGGCAACTCTTTTAGATCATTGGGCAACAAAAAGTTTCATCTTTAGATTTTTATTTTTTGAAAATATGCTGCCTGAAAGTATTACTAAGTATAAACCTGTACAAAAAGAACAACTTTTCATTGAAGGCTAACCACGGAGACAGGAGACTTACACAGATCTATTTTCCTGATCATCATGTAGGGAAGATATTTCAAAAACACAAGACAAGGGGAAAGGGAGTGCTAAGTGTTATAATCAGGTGTCTTGGTGAATTAGTCTGCACCCAGTATGCTGGTCCAGCTGGAAATCATGGACAATTTTGATCCATCCTGCAACTATCGAGGGCACCATCAGTTCTAATCTAGGTCTCAGAGGCTTTGTACTCCTTCCTTGGGTTCCATTCTTTGGAGACTGAATTCTGGTAGACCTTCATGGAGATTTTAGGCCAGGTCTTAAGAGTTCAGCACTTGCATCCTACAAAATGCTGAGATAGTTTTTAGGAGCAGGAAGTTGGCAGTTTAAGGATTGTTTAACAACAACTTTCCCTTGATTTTAACCTCAGCTTTCTCATTTCCCACCTGACACACAGTGGGACAAGCAACAGTTTCACCTGCCTTTTTTCTGTCCTTGCCTGTTATTTCCCTTGCAAAACCAATACCTTAGAACAGGCAACATTTTGTATGGATATTGTGCCTGTGTGAGAAGCAGAACATGAGCTGGGAATCAACAATCTTGGCCAGTCAGGCTCTGAGAAGCTTCTTCACATTCATGCAGAGAAACAGTCAGTTCTTAGGGTCACCCTGAGGATGTAGCCATATTGATCTCCTAATGGTGGGTAGAGAACACTGTGAAAACAACTTGTAACACACCTGTGATTTGTTCCCTCTCTTATCCTAGGTACCACAAACTTCCTGGTTACTATTACCTTATCATTACTCAGGACTGCCTAAATGCTTCTGCCCACTCCTTGAAGACCCTGAAAACATATGCAGTGGACTCCCCACAGGTGGTGGCCTGTATGGATAGTACTGGAGGAGGAATTATAGCTGTGATCACTAAGGTCTTAATGGGGAGAACAGATCTTCCCTGGATTCAGGCTCAAGTCCTGATTTATCCAATGGTCCAGGTCATAAATCTATAGAAATAAAATGATTTATATTTCGCACGAGACATAGTAGTTGTTATGGTTTATACATTGTGTCAACTTGAGAAGTCTAGAAGCTTAATTAAGTAACTCAACAGCTCTACATCCTGGGGTGAAGAGCACAAGCAGTTACCTGTTCTTTGTGTCAATTTGAGAAGGTCAGAAGTTTAACTGAGAGACTCAGCAGGGAGCCAGGATTCTTACTTTGTGGGTAATCCCACGCTGTACAAAGGAAGGCAAGGAGATTTGTGAAGCTACACCCACCCTGGAGGGAGGAGGTGGCCTGTGTGCAATATAAGGGAGAAAAAAAGAGGCTTGCTCTTGCCCCCTTTTACTCTGGCTGCTTTTGCTCGGTTGCTGCCTTGAAGTGTTGCCCCAGTGCCATGCCACCCTGCCTTGGAGCCAACTGATTATGAACTGAAACCTCCAAAAATTGTAAGATAAATAAACCTTTCCTTCCCTAATTTTGGATGTTGAGTGTTTTGTCCCAGCAACGAGTGAAAAGTAACTAAGACAGTAGTTATGTGCATATGTCAGTATATGGCCATTGAGCTGTCTTGGCAAGACACCCTGGTCAAAGGTGCTTGCACACCCTAGGTGCCTAGAAGAAGTACGGGAAATGGCTCAGCTCAGACAGCATCCCCAGCAAGTCCATGAAGGAAGACCCAGAACCCAAGTTTCTTGGGCATATTAATGAGGTTGCCTACTTAGAAACCAAGAATAAATTTGATGTAGAACACTTACCCCTTCTGGTACATGAGACCATTGCTCAGTTTCCCTAACCCTTCCTCATGAGCTGTGAGAAAGACCTCCTCTGAGATGACACCTTGCATTTTGTGTAGGATAAATATAAACAGCTAGTCTCACTGCTCATGGTGAACACATGTCCATGATGACTAAACACTGCTGGATCCATGGCCTTGCTGGAGCTCCCCTAATTTGCATTTGGTTCCTTTGTCAGTAACAGAGAAACAGAGCACAGGTGGCCACCAGTTCTACTGGAATGTAACCAAGAACACACAGTTGCATCCATGTTGTCATCAGCGCATTCCAGAGACAGAGCTTCTTCTGGCCTAATCCCTTTACTCTCCAGTAGGTGAAACAGGTACTCGTAGGAGGAATTGTTTCATCTAAGTTCAGAAAATTCCACAGAGGCGTAAAAGGAGTGGTGGGAAGAGAGGTAGAGGGGTCAATGGAAGACTTTGTTGTGCACTGGAGTCTAGATTTTGCCTAACGTTTGTGGAACTTTTGGACACTTAATCAGCAGCACAATGTTTTAAACAACAGTATTTAGTTTCTGTTTTAGAAAAATTATCCTGGAAGAAGGTGGAAAATAAATTGCAAAAGACTGAATGATGAGTGAAATGCTCTAACAGAATCCAATTTTCCTCTCATTCTCCTCTAGACAGTAAAAATGAATGAAAAAGAAATAGAAAAACAAATGCAAATCAAAATAATGTACTAGGCTGTAATAAGGAATGAAATAATGGAATGGAAGAAATGACTGTAGGGTTTGGGAAGAGAGAACGGAGTTAAAATTTCACCAAGAGTTTACAGCAGCCTCCACAGCACCTTGTGACCAAATTATAGGAGAAATGGAACATAAAGTATCCAAGGGTGAGCAGAGCCTGTGACATAGACGGGGGGAGAATGCATTTTCTTGCCTTTTCCAACTTTAAAGTGCACCTCCTCTCTTGTCTGGGGCCTTTTTCCATATTTAAAGCCTGTAGCGTAGCATTTTCTTTTCTGTCTTACCTCTGCTTCTGCCTTCACATTTTCTCCATCTGTGACATACTGTGGCCTCCAGTAAGAACCCTTGTGATTATGTTGTGCCCACTCAAACAGTCCAGGCTGAACTTTCCATCTCAAGATCCTTTATTTAATCTCATATACCCAGTTCCTCTCACCATGTGTGGTAACAGCGCCTCGTGTGTAAGCTTGCCATCACTGTAACAAAACACCTAGGAAAGATAGCTTATGAGGGAATGGTTTATTTTGGTTCATACTTCAAAATGATTTATTCCATTCCTGTGCCCATGGAAAGCAGAACATCATGGCAGCAGGAACAGGTGGTGGAAAAGGTTGCTCAATTCATGGCAGATTAGAAGCAGAGACATGGAGAAAGAGCCAGTGAAGAAAGGTCTGGGAACAGTCTATAGTGCTCAGAGTCACAGCCCCGTGACTCCATTGCCTTTGACTAGGTCACATTTCCTAACATTTTGTCACCTCTCAGAATCCCATCAGATTAAGAATCCATCAACACATCAATCCACTTGTGAAGTTACAGCTAGCATGTTCCAAAGCCTCAATTTTGAACATGGGAACATTTTGGGGAACATTGCATATTTAAACCATGACACCCAGTGTCTGAGGATGCAAATGTAGATGTCTTTGAGTGATGATCATTCAGCTTATCACAGTCTCTATCCCTAGCAACATAGGCAGGTATTTTTCCCTCCTTCTTGAAGAGGCACTAGGCCCAAGTACAGGGTCTGATGGACAACCTAAAAGTATGTTAGGTGACCCACCAGATCATTGGAAGTCATCTGCAGTGGAAGCCCTTGGATGGACATTTTCTGTTGGATACAATGTCTTCATAGTTTTCGCATGTTTTGAAATTTCCATCCTTAAACAATCACCCTCATTTTACCAATCACCAATCTTGTTTCCATTAAATTCCTAACCATCAGGAGCAAACTGTTAGTAGTCCCTTTCATGAGCCCCTGAAGAATTGTACTTGTGACCACTCTCTGTTCCAGATGAAGGGAACAATCGAATGTACTATTGAAAATCTTGCCCAACTGGGGCTCTCCTGTGATTTTTTTTCAGTGCCATCACTGAGTGGGCTATAATGCAGAGGCAAGAAGTTAACAGGAATTTAATGCAGGTAAAATCACTTGCTCAAGGACAAACAAAAACTACTGAGACAGATTGGAACAGGTAGTCTAATTCTGGAGTCTGTGTGTATTTGAGATAGGGAGTTAACAGGACTTTGATGTACACAGCTGAGAGAAAACAAGCAGGCATCTGTTATTTGGGGTGGTAAGAGAGAGAAAGAAAGGAAATGGTTAATCAAAGTAGCAAGCCACTGGGCTTCCTCAGATCCAGAAACTAGGGGTATGTGAAATACAATTGAGACCTCATAAAAAGAAAATGACCCCTTGTGTGGGACTGCCTGCACATGTTCTGTCTGAAGAGTAGCCATCTCTGCTACTTTGTGTTCCTTTTCTAAAATAATCTCTTATTTTAATCTTGAAAGTAGACCACATGGGTATGCACTTGATGTGTGGCAAAGTACCTATACTAGCCAGTGACAGCTTTCTGGCACCCTATGTGGGGCTACACGAGTCATGCTGTATGATTCACCTACACTCTGAAGTTTAATCAAGCTTGTACACTATTGGATACAGCAGGTGCATAGTCCTTGGACAGAAATTGTCAGCCCGATGATCAATTTCCCAATTCTATTCTTTGCATTCCCCTAACTCCTTCACTTATTTTTCTGGGATGCTGAGAATAATTTAAACATTTGAGATATAATCAGTTGCAGAAAGGTTTATTCCAGGAAGTGTAAAGGCATTTCTCTCAGACTTGAAACTAATTGGAAATTGGATATTGGTTTGTCCTGATTTGCTGTTCCTTTGGTTAAGGAGTAGTATTGGTTCTCTGTTGTAATAGTTAAAACTTATTTATTTCTGATTTATGTATATTTGGGGTATATAAGTGCACTCATTTTGGAGGAATACATATATGCATATATATAGTATATATAATATCTTCATCATTTTTACTCCCCTTTCTCCCCTGTTTTCCTTTCTCTATAGCTTTTTAAATGCCCTTCCCCATCGGTACAAAGTCTACCTCCTTGTCTCCTACCATCTCTGTACTATTTTACTTTTCAAGTATTGGTTCTTTACTTTAAAACCCCAGGCTTGGAATCAGTATTTCCTTTGGACATTCTTGTCTTTGTTTCTCTTTTCTGTTTGCCTTGGGCCAATTGGGATTTCAGCATGTGAAGTTGAGCCACATTTTCCTCGCCTTGTTTGATAACTTACAGCTATTGCTTTCTTTTTTTTTCCTTCCTTTTTCTTCTTCCACTCTGACTCTTACTGTATTAATGTGATAATAACTGGCAGGAAAAACTAAAGTGCTCAAAGTAGCAAGGGTGTTAGAAGAAATCAGTTATAACTTGCACAAAAATGAAAGCCATCACTTCTATCTCAGTGGAAAAATCCTGGCATTGCCTTGCAAATGAGGGTATATGAAAGGGTACTCTGATTTATTGAATTATTTTCTACTGTGTGTGTTCTTTTGCCTGTTGGCCTATGTTGCTTATAACTGGTAAATTCTGAATCAAGGATCTGATGGCCAGAAATAGCAATTCTATTGAAAGTTTATCTCGTGTTCTGAACCAAAACACTCTCCTAGCAATGAATCTTGATCCACTCACTGTACAAAATGAATTCTAAAACTATTACTGGGTAAAAACGATTCAGATCCAGTGTGGCTGACCAGAAGCAGTGGTGGTCATGACAGGCTCAGAATACACACAGCAGGAAGTACAGGTACTTGGAAATTGCTGCGTGTGATTGAGGGGCAAATAAAGATTCAAATACAGGCAGTCAAAGGAGATGCCTACTAGATAAATTTTAATGTCAGGTATATTTAGAAAAAGAAGGGCTCCCTCTTAGTCCCACCACTGCTTACATCCCACATCCAGAAAATGTTTCAACTTGTGAAAAGATCTAAACCTTTTGAGGGAAGAAGCCAAGTATGGTAGTAGTGGCTGAGCTGTTAAAATTGGTGCCCAGCTAGTGACTACTATCCAGTACACACCTGTCCTCTTTTCCCACTGGGAAAGGGAGCCTGGCAAGTAAGATATTCACTGATCATGGCCTTAGAAAAGCCAAAATCTAGAGAATCATTTGTAGGGCAGTGACTGAGTTAGGCCTGCCAGATCCTTGGAAAAGAAAGAAACCAAATAATGGCTCTGGTTAGGAATCCAGAACTAGACATTTAGAGATCTGTGGCTCACTAGGTCACAAGATGGGCAGTAGTTGTGACCACTGTGTTTCTGTGGAGGGGAAAAGACACCAGAGCAGGGTCAAAGTAGGGACTCTTCTATTATACTGCCAAATGCCAGTGAGATCTGTGACCATGGATATCGTACCCATCATCCATACCACAGAGGCCACAGAGCTTGGTGCCCATGGTATCCCAGAACCACTGAACTTTGAAAGTCCTAGGCACCACTGAGTTTGTAGGCTGTGTAGAAACTCTTCATGGAGATCAGAGAGTCTTTCGTTGTG
>RJWM01008967.1:13951-34391 GCA_004363535.1 Dasyprocta punctata
AAAAAAAAAAAAAAAAAAAAAAAAAAAAAAAAAAAAAAAAAAAAAAAAAAAAAAAAAAAAAAAAAAAAAAAAAAAAAAAAAAAAAAAAAAAAAAAAAAGACCCTGCTAGCCACACCTACTGGAGCACTAACAGAGAACACTCTCAGAAGGAATGAGAGGCAGGCTAGGTGCTATGTCCAAACCCCAAAGCCCCTTCACTCATTGGCAGGCAAGAGAACAAATGCAATAAATAATAGAAAGGGAACCCATTCTAGCACTAGTAGATGCATCCATCCTCTTGGACTCAAACACAAAGAACAGGAAAAGGAACTCAGATCCCCACAACTGTTAGATATCAAAGTTTTTCCATTTGTGAACACAGGGGAAAGAGCATAATGGTCTCGTTGTAAGTGCCATATTAATTGGGCTGAGAGGACTCTTCTACGTTTTGTATATGTGTGTAGTTGGTTTTTCTTTTTTCTTTTTCTCCTTTCCTTTGGTATATATACAAGAAGTGGTTGCACATGTGTAATGGACAATAACAGTTGATTAGTGACTTAGATTAGAAACTTCTTTTCATGGACATGTCTGACTAACTCAAAAATTTGTGTACAGAAAATACAAATGCAAGCTCTGTTTCAGCATACTAACTTGTTCGGACTTGCTTATAGCTTCCCTCAGTCTCTAAGTACTCTTGCTAATTTCCTTACTCTTCATTTCTCCTGGCCTCAAAAATAACCTCTCAAATGCCCTTTCTACCAGTCCTTTACTCTAGATATAAAATATCAACAAAGTCCTATCTCTTTTCTTTCTTTCATTTGCTATATCTCTTTTTTCTTTCTTAACTATTCTCTTCCTTTTTTTTTATTTAAGCAAAGAAAAAAACAGAAAAAAAAGACATATAAAACAAAGACAACAAGCAAAAGAGACAAACAAATGACTAGAGTAAATACACAATAGTAACATTGCAGGTTTACAAAACAGGATGATAGAAACTTGACAATGGTTGCAATATTGCCTATTGTTATCTTTATAATGGTTACTTACATTAACAGATATAGACATGTAAAATCGATCTAATCATATGAGTATTAATTGTTCTTTCTCAATAACGAATACATTCAGCAGTGTGTTCAGTTTAGTTATCTTACATATACATATATACAGGTTTATATCTTTTCCTCTTCCCTTTTCTCTTTCTGCCTTTTCCCTTCCCAATTACTTTTGCTCTCTGAGCTGTTTTTACCCTTACGTAGTATTTATTATAGATTTTGGATCATATATACTTTTCCGTTTCTTACACTAGGGAGACAATACGGTATTTACACATGTGGGTTTGATTTACCTCACTTATGAGTATGGTCTCAAGTCGTGACCATTTACTTACAAAAGTCTCAATGCAATCTTTCTTAATAGCTGAGTAGTACTCCATTGTATAAAACTATTGTCTTCCTTTTCTTCTATTTTTTTTCTTTCCTCATACTCTAAATTCCAGCCTAATTTTGATCAGTACTACATCAGTCTTTCTGGCTTATTTAAATAAAGGTGATAATTTAAAAATAACTTAAAATCCATGATTGATATAAGATTGAGTCTGTGGATATTGATAAGATGGGTAATGGTTCTCTCCTTGCAATCAATGACTGGGCTGGTCCTATTATGTTGAGTAGGCTAAAGACAAAGATAACATCAGAATGAAACCTACACTAAGTAAAGATCTCTGCAATAGTGATAGTGTTTTTCTATTCTAATTTTCAACTCTCAACACAAAAACAAGAGACATGAAAAAACATGACACTAAGATCCCTCAAAAACTCAACTCTCCAAAATCAGGTTTCATAGGCAGTTAAGTAGAGGAATTCGTAGGAAAAGAACCCAAAAGTCCTATGGTAAAAATATTTGAAGATAAAGAAGAAACAAATAAATGAATATACAAGATGTTCACTAAACTCAAAAAGGTGGTAAATAAACATAAATATTTAAAAACTTTCCATGAAAACAGCACCTAAAGAAATTCATGATCATCAAACCAGAATTGCAGAATGTACTCAGAGGTACTTTAGACAGAGACAATGACACCAATATCATCATAGAGCACAAAGGAAAGAGTATACCTAACTGACAGATTAGTTAAGAAAAGGTAAAAAGTTAAAAGGAAAGCCAGCAATGGAAAAATAATGCAATGACACAATTCAGTAAATAACTTTCAGCAATAATTCTCAATGTAATTATCTTAAATCTTGAATTCAAAGACACAGGCAGACATAAAAGCACATTTCAATTATATCATGCCAATGAGATATACCACAGAGAGAGAGAGAGAGAGAGAGAGAGAGAGAGAGAGAGAGAATAAATGATTGGAAAGGTATACTCCATATAACAGGAAACTGAAAGCAAGCAGGTGTATCTATTCTATTTTCATAGAATATGGACTTGAAGTCAAAACCGATCAGATAATACACAGAATGTCATCTCATAATAATAAATAGAGTATTTCTGCAGTGAGAGAAATTAGTGCCTATGACTTCACATTACAAGCTCTACTGTATATAAAATGTCAGATAAATATTAGTACAATCAAGTGGTGGATTTCAACACTGCACTTTCACATATAAGCAGGTCATCCAGACAAAAATATCAACAAATAAATATCACAGCAACACCATTGAACAAATGTACTTAACAGATGTCTATAGGATATTCTTATAACAACAAAATAAACATTTTTCTCAGGAACACATGGAACTTTCTCCAAAATAGAGCACAACTTAGTCTATAAAGCATGCTTAAATAAACACAAGAGAATTAAATAATATTCTGCATAATATCAGATCTTGGAATAATAAAAGTAGAAGTGACCAGCAAAACAAACCACAGTGTATGCAAAAACATGAAAAATAAATAATACACTCTTAATCAATAATTCACAGAAGAAATCAAGGAAGAAATGTAAAAGTTCTGAAAATCAAATTAAAAGGGTATCACAGCATACCAAAACCTATGGGATACAAAGAAAGCAGTTTTAAGACAGAAATTTGTAGCTATGTATGCTCTCATTAGAAAATAGGGCAATACCATTTTGGAATGTATCTCAGTGGTACAGAACTTGCCTTTGCCTATCATGTGTGAGGCTATAGAGTAGATCACTAGTAGGAAAAAGAAAAGAAAAGAAAGAAAGCAATTTCAAACAAATACCCTAATAATGAATGTCAGAATTCCAGAAAAATAAGAGCAACCCAAATCCAAAGCTTGTTGAAGAAATTATAAGAAACAGAGTGGAATTAATGAAATTGAGACAAATTACAAGGATCAATGTGCTAAAGAGTTGGTTCTTTTAAAGGAAAAAAATTGATAAACTCTTAGCCAAAATTACCAATACAAGAGGGGAAAAAGCACATTAATGCACTGAGAAATGAGAAAGGCAAAAATCACAACAGATATCACCAAAATACAGATGATTCTAAGAAACTACTTTTAGAACTAATATTCCAATGATTTGAAGAAATGGATAAATTCCAGATACATAATACCAAAATTGAAACAACAAATATAAAAATACTGAGTAGAACAATAACAGGCAATAAAATTGAGGCAGTAATAAAAACTCTACTACAAAAAAAGCCAGAACCAGATAGATTCACTGCTGAATTTTGCCAGAACTTTAGACAAGAACAAATGGCAGTATTCTTCAAACATTTTCATAAAATTAAAAAGGAGAAACACTGCCAAACTCATTCCTTGAGGCCAACATTACTGTGATACCAAAACTGGACAAGGAGATGACATAAAAAGAAAACTACAGGCCAATTTCATTAATGAGGAAAGATGTAAAATTTCTCAATCTAATACTTGCAAACAGAATGCAGTAAGTCAATGAAAAGATCATACATCATTACCAAGTCAGCTCAATCCCAGGAAAGGAAGGATGGCGCATTACATGTAGCAAATAAATACATACACCACATTAACAGAAATAAGGATAAAAATTACAAGATCATCACAGTAGATGCAGACAAAGCATTTGATAAAATCCAGATACACTTATGATTAAACCCTGACAAAAATAAGTGTCGAGTAACTGTACATTAAAGTGAGAAAAGGTCATTCATCACAAACCAACTGCCACACTAAATGGGGAAACATTAAAAACGTTCTCTCTAAAATAATTAAGAAGGGTATACACTTTAGCCACTCTTTTCAATAGAGTATTCTAAACTTTAGCCAGAGTAATTAGGCAAGAGAAATAAAAGAGATTCAAATAGGAAAGAAAAATTAACAGATAATACAGTCCTTTACTAGAGACCCAAAAATCTTACCAGAAGACTGTTACAATTAATAAATTCAGCAAAGTGACAGGATACAAAAATCAACATGCAAAATTTAATTACACCAACAATGAATCTATGAAGAAATCAAGACCAAATATAATTCAAAATAACTTCAAAAATTATATACCTAGGGTTATTAATCTAATCAAGGAAGTGAAAGAACTCTAATAAAAAGTATATAGCTCTTATACTTATTAGTGAAATAAATAAGACACACATGTGTAAATATATTGTTTCATTAGTGTGAGAAACTGAAAGAACATATATGTGTACATATATATACATATATATACATATATATATATATATATATATATATATATAAACAGTTAAGATAGCTATACTACTGATTCCTCTGAGTTCACTGAAGAGAAAGATTTGCACTGGGTATTGTTTAGACAACTGTAAGCAGATGTCTTGTGCTCTGGGTGAATGATTTGGTGACAACAATGCGCAATGTATATACCATTGTTGCCCCCGATTGACATGTTTTGAAATCTTGCTGTAGTTTTTTTCCTTGTCTTCTTCTCTTTCTCCTTCTTCTTCCTCTTCTTCCTCTTCCTCTTCTTCCTCTTCCTCTTCTTCCTCTTCCTCTGCTTTTTCTTCTTCTTCTTCCTCTTCCTCCTCCTCTTCTTCTTCTTCTTTTTCTTTCTTTTTATCATTGAATAAAATGGATTTGGAAATAATAAATGTTATGAAGTTAAGAGAAGCATATAGCTCTGAAGAATTTGATTGAAGAGGATATTAGAAAGTGGAAATAGACCGGGGATTTAGCTCAGCAGTGAAGCACTTGCCTGGTAAGTGCAAGGTCGTGAGTTTGATCCCTGTACAAAAAAAAAAAAAAAAAAAAGAAAGAAAATATATTCTCTGTTCCTGGACAGACAGGTACAAGAGTATCAGAGGACCACATTGTCAAAAATGATATGTAATTTTAATAAAATTTTAATCAAAATACTAACAATGTTTTACACAGAACAGAAAATATAATTCTAAAATTTCCATGAAATTAGAAGAGACTCAGAATAGCCAAATCAAACCTGAACAATTAGAGCAAAACTGGACACATGACAATCCTCTACTTCAAGTTGTATTAGAAAGCTATAGTAATAAAAACAGCAAGGTACCAGCACAAAAGCAGACATGTTTGCCAATGAAACAAACTGAGGGCACAGAAACAATCCCAAATATCATATATCATCTGATTTTTTGACAAAGGGCCAAAAAATGTATGTAGCAGAAAATATGACTTGTTTAACTAATGGTGCTAGGAAAACTGGTTATCCACATGTAGAGAATGAATCTAGATCTGTATCTCTCACTTTGTACTAAAATCAAATCAAAATAGATCCAAGATCCAGACATAAAAAAAGAAGCACTGAATCTGCTGAAAGACAAATTAGATAAAACTCTTGAAGACATACCATGGCCAAGGTTTTCTAAACCCTAGGTACACAGTTTAATAATACCAAGAACACCAAGTGGGATTCTATCAAATTAAAATGCTTCTTCACAGCAAAAGCATCAAGCAATAGAGCAAATAGACAATCTACTAATAGGAAAATTTTTACCAGTTACTTTTCAGACAGAAGATTAATATCTAGAATATACACGGTATTCAAAAATTAGAACCCCTTCAACAAAAATGCCATCAAAAGTGGGCAATTGGAATTGATAAACACATCACAAAAGAAGAAGTACAAATATCCTACTAATAATTATCATTATTTGTGAAGTTCTGCCTTTTAAAACTTGGTCTATATCTGCTTGATCTGAAGAAGCATTTTGGTATTGTGTATTTGAGATGCACTTGTTTGTCGGTTTTAGCATTATTCCCTAAACTTGTAAGTCATCTGAAGCTATATTTTGATTTTTTTCAGTACAGTTAATGTATATATACCTGTTAAGGGATTCCAGATTTTGATTCAAAGTAATATATAGATAGATAGATTGATTGATATATATATATATATATAAAATACATTATATATAATATAGATACATTGTATATTATGTGTATGACCTCTGTATAGCTGTAAAGTATCAGGGAATTACTCATCTGATAAGTATATTTGTGTACCCCAGAGTTAAATTGCACAAAAATTCACAAATCTGGCCACCTAGAACCAAAATAGGGTCAGAGATAGTCTGAGATCATGTGACTGAACAGCCTTCATGAGAAGAAAATGTGAAAGAATACGTTAAAGACAAGTCACTGCTGTTGTTATACCTATCATGAAAAATGCTCCTTGCTATTCAGGCCTTTGTAGACTTGGGAGATAACATGCAAAAGAGATGCACCATCTGCTTCATTTTAACTTCAAAGTCCCCAGAGCCTGCTGGCCTGTGTCAAATAGGGACTGGAAAAAAGGAAGGCTCTGAAGTAAGTTCAGGCTGTCATGGAAACTTCTTTGCTGCTTGGAAACCCTGACAGGCAGCCAGTATGCTCATCAGACACTGAGTTAAACTGTATCTTACATAAATGCTGGTCCCACTTGGTGGAACCTAAAATTATACTATCTGTTCAAAGGCCCCATATGTAATTCTGGGACTGTACATCTTGTGTGAACGTCATATATTAACTTGTCCTTCCTCCTAAAATATAGCGACTTACATTCTTATTAAGAGAAGGAGTCTCATCAGAGTTCTCTCAGAATTACAGAAACCGCACCTGAAATGCACCCAGGTCAGCACCAGCATGCTTCCCAGGACTGTGAGGGTTGATAGCAACACCTTACATTTCCTTCTTGTGGGCCACGAAAGAGTCTGTTCAATTGCTAAACAAGCTGTTATATCTGGATCAGCATCTGAGGTCAAACAGAAAAATCAATACAAAAATGTATGGAGCGGACCACCTGGCTTTGTAAGGCAACTGTCATATTTTTCACCTTTTTGCAACTTGTTGAACCTGCTGTGGCCTAGATGGATCCTAGTGTTGAAGTCTTGTGGACAGAATCTTTAAATGGGAGAGAAAATCAATTTTCCTCCCAGATTCTGCCACGAGTGAGTCACAGTGACTGAGATAGAGATACTCAAGGATGATCTGGCAGAAACAAGGACTATGCAGCCACCAGAAAACAATGTTGTAGAGATAATGTCTCCCTGAGTCTCACTGGATTCAGTATTCCTTGGGAACAGAAGTTGGCATATTTACTACCTGGTATAATGAACATAATGGGGAAAGATTAGGAAAGTTTGAGTGTAAAAACTCTTTGAGTTCCTGAAAGTCTGCATTTTCCTTCTGTGACACAGTCCTTCTGTGCATGCCATCTATTGATTCCTCTGTGTCCTAGGACAGAAAAGTCAAGGAGAGGGTTGTCAATATGATGTTCATTCTGTTTTCTGTGCTATGAAAAACATCTTCGATTTTGAGCCAGGTGCCTTCTGTGTTCTGAGAGTATCCATGAAACTGGGGTATTCTAAAGTGTTACTTTGTAAGACTTCTGCAGTATAAAGAACCTGCTACTTGTTGTTATTAATGGCTCCTCTGTTTGATAAAGGAAAATGCATCTCTTCGTTGTTTTTCCTCCTCATCCAGTTCTTAGAGCTTTATGACCAGCATCTGATAGTCCTCTGCCTTGGAAAGGAACTGATTCAAATCACACTCAAATGGGAACTTTGCTAACAGACGTTTTCTGGATCAGGCAGGACAATGGGCCAATGTAGTTGGATGAAAATGGTCAAGGTTTCCTGATAGTAGCCCACGGGTCTCTCTTTTTTTCCAGAACATACCTGAAAAGCAGAGAATTTGCTCCATGACCCACTTTTTCCACTGTTCGTAAGACAGACTTGTAATAAAGGAGAACCATAATATGATGGTAACCAACCTGTGCTTTGACACAATCCCTGTGAGGCTGTTCCAGCCTAAGGCAACATCCCACATCCCCCAGCAATGCGTTGTCTTCTACCAGAGAGGAGGTGGGATGTTTGGCAGCCTGGGTAAGTAGCTTCCTTGCAACATGGGAGAAGAAAGGCCTCAGGGTAGCATAGTCTCACCCACACTTCCAGAAGAAGCAATCAGGAATGAGTCAAAGGAATCACTCTTGGTAGCTACTCCTCAATCAGGGACTCCTGATTGAAACTGAGACCAACAGAGTGGCTGTGTTCATGGGTACTGGATTGTATTGTACAATAACATTAATTTGGATATGAGGAACAATGTAACACTGAGGCTGCCATGGCACTAAGTATAACTCTTCCAACTCCTGCTCACATCCACGGCCTGTCCTGTCTGCCCACAATGATCTCCATCTATGACTTGTTCTAGGCTCTGCAGGACCACTGGGATCCACACTCTCCTTCTTTCAACTTTCCCTTCATTCCAAACTTGTCCTCCTACCTCATTTCTCATTCCTGTTCTGATGTTCTTTCCTTATCAGAGGGATCTTTAATGATACAAGTGAGGTACTGTCCCTGCTGTGCTTTAATCTCTTCTCTGTTCTTCAATAAATCACACAGCCCCTTCTGTGCCAGTGGAGGCTTGAGCAACTGAGCCCGCACCCTCTGCCCCAGCCACCTGTGTCCCCTGCTGCTCTTCCTCCACAGAAGCCCTTGTTAAGAGCTATGCTGCGGAATACCTGGCTCCTTCACCTTGTTTTCTGCATTTACTTTTTGTATGGCTTCAAAAGATGTCCCCATCTCAACTTTGCATGGCTCATGACATCTTACTCCTTAGGTCTCATCTCAAATAACCCTTTCTAAAGTGGCCATTGCTCACATGTCAACTCAAGACCCTCCTGCCCATTCTGAAGGCCTAATGGGGACCCCTGTCTCCGTCCCTGACCACATCCTTCATAAATGTTTTTGAAACAGTTGTTACAGCCTGAGATAATCTCAGTCTGCCTTTGTTTCCTGCTCCTCTTCAAAATGGGAATTGCAAGTGCACAGGGAAGATAACCATTATCTTTTATGCTGGATACCCAATGCTTGGCCTACTTCTTTGACTGTTGAATGAATGAATGAATATACATCTATGACTACATTGATGCATTTGATGAATGAAAGCATGAATGAATAAGTTTGTATATGTCTTAGTTTCCTAATTGCTAGGAAAAAATACCTGACACCCACAATTTAAAGGTGAAGAAGCATATTTTTGCTCATATTTTACAAGTTTCAGTCCTGCAAGCCATGGAAGAGAGAAATCAGATGGCACCTCCCATGAGCCTATCGGCACACAGGCTGAGAATCAAGGATTTCCCCCGCCCCAATAAGCAACTGGCTGATTCGGAGGACAGGCTGAGTTGATAGCAACTGAGGTACAAAAGGCAACTGAATTCTTGTATTGTGTGGTTGACTTTGCAGGCCTGGGGCTGGTGGTCTGAGCATCTGTTGGGAGAATGACAGTAAGCAAAAACCAAATATGGGGGATTTCCTTCTGTCTTGTTTTTGAAATCCAACACTGTTCTCATTGTTTTGTTATGTTCCAAGTAATTGTTTCACTTTATTCAATGTTCTGCTTTGATTTGTTTTATTCTGTTTTGTTTGGTTTGATTTTGCTATATCTGATGGAATGGACAACTATTGTGATGATAACAGGATATACTATGTTAGCCATTGTTGTTTTCGTATTATCCTACTTCCAAGTTCTGTACCAGTTTCATTACTTTGTTTTGATTGGCTTTATTCTGTTTTGTTTTGTTGGGTTTTCTTATCTTTAAAATAAAAAAAATTAGACGTTTCAGTCCTTGTATTGTTGGCAGCATGGTGGAAGGGTTTGGATGGAGAAGTGATCATTTCATGGTGGATAGGGAAAAGCAAGCTAGGTGAAGAGTTGAGAAGGGAGATATGCACTTCCAGGTCATGTGTTTAGTGACTTGCATCTTACAACTGGACCTCGTTTCCTAAACATTTAGCTACACCACATTCCATAATTCAGTCATCCCCCAGAAGACCTGCCTGTATCTGCATGAGACTCTAGGTGGACATCTAGATATAAACCATAACAGTAAATGTACAAATAGATGATGGAAGCATGCACTGGATCTGGATGTGCTATCCACTAACATTACTGTGCACACAAATTTACAAGATAAACAGAACTTCTTTTATTCCAATTCCCATTTCCAATCTCTACAGTAGATTTTGTCTACCAAGAGGTTTTCTAAGTATATATAAAGTAATGTATACACCTTTTAATAAACATGGTAATTTTCAACCTAAAAATTTGTTTAATCTCTGTGTTTGTCTAGCTTCCATTGCTATTGATTTCTAGTTGTGTTCCCTTATGATTTGACAACTTTCAAGGAACTATTTCAGTATTTTTGTAAATATTAAGTCTTCATTATGGCCTAATATATGATTTTGGTGAGTGTTCCATGAACTTCTGAGAAGAATGGATATTCTGCACTTTGTTGGGTTGAATATTTTGTAGATATTTGTTAAGTCAATCTGATCTATGATATAGTTCAACTCAGATATTTGATGACCTTTTTTGTTCAAATGACATGTCTATTGGTGAGAGTGGAGTATTGAAGTTACCCGCTGTTTTTTTGGTCACTTCCTGTCACTGAGAGACCCAAAACATACAATTTAAAGGAAGGGAATATTATTTGGATTCAGTTTTAGAAGTTGTAGTACATCCTCCGCTGGTTCCAATGAAGAACAGGTGGTAGAAGGGCCTAACATGGAGGATCTGCTCACATGATAGTGTCCAGAAAGCAGAGAGAGAAGGGAGAAGATAAGTAAGAAGATATACCTCTCCAGGCAACATCCTCAGTGACTCACCTCATTGACTAGACCCCACCTCCTAATGGCAAACCATCTATATCATCCCCCTGATTCAATAATCTTCCATAAGCCCCCGTTTGTGAGCACAGAAATCATTTGAAATACATTGTCAGTCTGAACCACAACATTCTACATCTGCCTCCAAACAGATACATGAACATCTCTTTATGTAAAGTTCATTTAATCAATCTCTAAGAGTCACCAGGTTCTGAATTTTAGCAGTGCTGAAAACTTCAAATCCAAAGACTCTTCTGAGACTCAAGGCAAACTCCTAGCTATGAGCCTGTGTACAAGTCAAAAAGGAAGTTAAACACTGCTGACACACAATGTCAGAGAGTAAACATATCCATTCTAGAAGGTAGAAATGAAAGATAAAAACTAATAAGATCAGAACAACCTGAAAAATCAGCAAGACAAATATGAAATCCTGTAGCTCTGTGTCCAGAACTCAGGGAAAGTTGTGGAGAGATGAGTACTCCAAAAGGCTTGGGTGGCCCTGATTCTATGGCATTGTCAGTTGCAGCCCTTATGGCTTCCATCTTGGGCTGGCTTTGTTCACTGCACATTGCTTTCTGCAGATGCCCATGTTCCTGGTTTCTCTAACTCTTACATTCTACATTCCTGCAAAAAACAGCGTCACATGGATGATTCCAAAGCCAGTTATAAGCTTGAGCCGTAGATAAGCCTCCTTATGTCATGGTTTTAGAGGCCTCCAAGTCCCTGGATGACTGACTACTGTCAACTAAATCTTAGATAACCAATTCCCTAGGCATCCCTTTTTTAGCAGGGTACCCTGGGACTTTATTCTCAAAGTAGACTTAAACTTTTACACTGTTGAGCCTGAAAAATGATTTTGATTTCTGAAATGCACTCAAGGTACGTTTTCTAATGTCTGATTCAAACTATTTGGCTTCCTTTTAATGCTAAGCTTTTCAGCAACCAAGCAGTCCTTTGTTCTACCTTTGCAGAGAATTTCTTTCTATGGAAACTGAAAACTTTTCAAATGAGTTTTTACCTCTGATTTTCAGTATAAACCTGAGTGAAAGCCACCAGCAGTATCTGTGCCACAACCTGAACATTAGACTGCCTTGAAATTTTCTATGCTAGATTATTTAGTTTGCTACCCTTAATCTCAGTCTCCTGAAGTCTCAGGACATGACCAAAATGTATACAAATAGCACATGCTCTTCCTAGTATGTGAAATCTAAAATAGATGACACTAAAGTAGAAAAGAGACTATTTTCAACAAGAAAAAAAGAACAATGGGGCAGAGGAGGCAGTCAAAGTTGGGTAATAAGAAGAATGATTATAATCGAAACACATTATACATGTTGAAAGAAAGGCCAAAACATATGAAACTATGAGGGACTGTGTGTAGGGAGGGGGAGTGAAAGGGAATAAATAGTTAAACTATGTTACCTTTACCAAATAATAATAATAATTCTCTAGGGAGCACTGAGATAGAATTATTTGTTTCTGTTCTTACACAAATGACAACACATCTCTCCATATACCCAGGATTCTTTATGCATTTACTCCACTTTCCTATAAAGTGGAACCAAAATCTCAAAGAAATGTTCAAGCTTCTTTGTCAGACAAAGAATTTAAAAAGAAATCCAAATGGTTTAAGAGCCTCAAACACCTTAAGGGAAAACAATCGAATGATAAGGAAGAAGGAGTATTATTCTGCATTGTCTGGGAGAATATATCCACCTTGTATTGGACCTACAACTGTCAAAAATACATTTTTCTGTTTTTTCAAAAGGGGCAAGGGCAGTGGACATTAGCTTGAAGGGGAAGAAAAGGAGGCTACAAAAGACTAAGCATCATAGTTGCAGGATCGCTCTTCATTTTTTCCTTTTGTCCAAGCCACATCCAAGGCCCTGGGGAGTCAGAATTACAAAGCAGGCAGTCAGTGGATGCTAGTCACCTCTGGGTTGCTAAATTCTACACCCAGGCACAGCCAGGGGCCTGAATCTTGGGGTCTTGACTGACTTCACTGGTCAGTCAGTATCAAATGTAAAAGAGAAAAATAATCAGTTACATTTTAAAAAATTCATCTATTTGCAGTATGGCCAAACTAAAAAGAAAGTACTCTCCTTTTCCCAGCTCCACAGAAGAATTCTAAATGATGGCAGGGATCATCCATGTAGGACCTAAGCCAGAAAACACCTCTGCAGAGTCAGCCAAGGTATGGGCCTCAAGTATGTTACACTTCTTTTTTGGGGTTTTGGTGCCAAGGGCCAAGGTTTTGCAGACCAGTATCTGTCCAGTATCTATTCTCAGAAAGAGACAATGCTCAGAAGAGAGCTGGAACAGTAGGTTAGCAGGACACTAGCTGGTACTGACAGAGAAAACAATTTCAAGGCTTCCTTAAAAATCCTTCTTTGAAGAAGTCCAGCTATAGGATAAATTGCTCAAGTTAAGAAAGTTCGGTAGTGGGATGGATGCAGTGGGCATGAGTAGTGTTGTGTGAAGACGCTCAGAATGATCAGTTGCACTGTAGCTATCAGGAATATGCAGAAGACTATGGATTCAACCTAAACTAGTCAGAATCTATTTAAAATTTCTAGTCAGGGAAGAAACAAGACTTGATTTATATTTTAGACAAAATGCCCTAGGGGAAGGTGGAAAATGTTGCAAAACACTGGAAAATGTGTTCAAATGGTGTAATAGTCTACAAGTGTCTCTACCTCCCTTATAAAAAGCAAAAACAAATGAAAAAAATAATTTGAAGAAAAAATACAGTAACAATCATAAATTAGAATGAAACAAAAGATGGAGAAATTTGATAGAAATAATCATCCACTTGGGGAAAGAGAACAGAGCTGTAATTTAAGCAGTAAGTAGAAGAAATCTCCACTGCATCTTTTTAAAAATATAATTTACATATTCCTATAGCTTACTCTGAGTTTTTTTATTTTAAAGAGTATATAACAGAATAAAACCAATCAAAACAAACCAGTATAAAAGACACAGGGCTTCAAAACATTATCAAATCAGCAGTAGTTACCATAATGCCTTTTGATGAATTCAGAATAGCTGCAGATAACTTCGGACATAGTAAAAATCAAAAAGAACAGAATAAAATAGAAACAATAAAAACAAAACAATAAATGTGATAAAGAACTTCAAAACAAGGCAATAGTAAATTCAAAATTGCTACCATAATATATCTTGCTATCCTTGAAATAGCTTCTCCTGCCATGAGATTTAACATAATCCAACATAACAAAAGAGAATAAAACCCAACCCAACAAAACAATGGAAATGATATAGGACCTCAAAACAAGAACACAGGGAATCAACAATGGCTGCAACCCTCAGAAGGAGATTCCCCCTAGATGGCACACTGCTTAGCAATAACCACTGAACCTATGACCAAACCTCTGGCCTTAGACCTGCAATGTTAGTGAAACACCAAAGCACCACAGGTATCTGATTACATTTCACCTTAATTTCTATCATTACAGCTTGTGCTTCTCAGGATAAACCAGTTGCTTATGGGGGAGGGGTGGTGGTGGAAGTGGTGAGGTGGGGATTAGTACTTCTTGTTTGCCAGCCCACACACCACAAGGGGCTGGGATCTGGCTGTTCCCAGTATGGCCATGGCCTGCACATGGTGCTGGCTGGGGGTTTAGCTCAGTGGCTCAAACACTTATCTGGTAAGCGCAAGGTCATGAGTTTGATCCCTAGTACAAAAACAAAACAAAATGAAACGAAACAAAACAAAACAAAACAAAACAAAACAAAACAAAACGAAACATCATGGCCCTTCACAGACTGAGGTTAGAGAGAACAATGAATGCAGAAGCAAACAAGTCCAGTCTGGGAACCAGTACTATGTGTGAGTTGTTTTTTTTTTTTTTGTACCGGGAATTGAACTCAAAATCTTGCATTTGCCAGGCAGGTGCTGTGCCACTGAGCTACATCCCTGGTCTGTCCTATAGCTTTCTTTTTATCTCAATCTTTTTTTATTGATTATACAGAGTAATAGGCTTCATTTCAGTAGATCACACGTCCACATTATGCACTTTTATGATTTCCACCCATCCACTATCCCCTTGCTGCACATTGCCCCTACTTTTGTATTTGGGGAGGGAGGGGCTTCAATGCATAAAATATCCACACACTTGTATTACCTGTGCTTATGTCCCTCCAACTCCTCCTTATTCCCTTCCATTTGTTTAACAATAGTGTCCTTTCTGCTTTCTTGTCATCTTTTTAAATTCCACATATTATAAAAGATGTGATATTTATGTTTCTTATATGATTTATTTTATTCAAAACTATGCTCTTCAGATTCATGTATTTTTCTTCAAATGAAAAATTTCATTCCTTTTTATGACTGAATAATACTCCATTGTGTATATATACTACATTTATGTATTTATCTGTTGATGAGAAGCTAAGCTGGTGCCATAGCTTGGTGATTGTGAATTGGGTCCCTTATAACATGGGTGTGGATGCATCCTTGAAAAATGCTGACTTTAGTTTCTTCAGATGTATACCAAGAAGTAGTATAGCTTGATCAAATGGTAGCTCTATTTTTAGGTTTTGAAAAATCCCCACACTAAATTCCATGGTGGATTTACTAATTCACATTCTGATCAACAGTGCAAAAGTGTTCCTTTTCCCCTGCATCCTCACTAGCACTTATATTCTTGATGATGGCCATTCTGATGAGTGACACGCTTTTTGTATAGAAACCTTTAATTTGATATAGTTCCATTTGTTGATCCTTGCTATTATTTCCTGTGCCACTAGAACTCTAGTCAGGAAATCTTTGCTTCTGATTGAAGTGTTTTCTTATGTTTTTAGGAGTTTCAAAGTTAAGGGTATTGTATCTAGTTGTTTGTTCCATTTTGATCTGATTTTTCTACAGGATGAAGGATAGAAGAAAAACCTCAAAAGAAGAGGTACAGGTCAGGGCGGCGCCAAACACTGGGGTACACTCTGCCTAGTGCCCTGGGACCAGGAGGCCTCGGCCCCCACTCGGGAAGGCCAAGGCTCCACCCACAAGCCCTGGGAGGCTGCCTTCACTTCCTGTGCACAAGATCCAGCTCTACAGGGTCCTGTGGCTCAGCGCAACCCACCAGAGGAATGCCTGGCCAGCCTCGCAGGACACAGAGGTACTCAGCCCAGCCCAGCCCAGGACCCCAGAGCTGCTCATCAGGGAATGACCAGCATAGCTGCAGGGCCTTGAAGAGCTTGGGCTCGCCCCACGAGAGTGCAGAGCATGCACGAGCTCCATACTTCAGTGGAGCGGCCTGTGCCACATCCTAGACCTCGCTGCAGGCCTCGCCCAGCAAGAAGCAAGTCCCCGGCACTGTAGGCTTGGGACTCACCCAGGCTTGCCTGGTACAGCGGAATCCCTGAACTCCTTGCACCAGACTTAAGGTCAGGGTGGCGCCACACTCTGGGGAACACTTTGCCTAGCTCCCTGAGACCAGGAGGCCTCAGTCCCCACCCGGGAAGGTGGAGGCTCCACCCACATGCCCCACGAGGCCACCCTCACTTGCTGCACACAAGATTCAGCTCTACTGGGTCTGCGGCTCAGCGCGACCCACCAGGGGAACACCTGGTCAACCTCGCAGGACACAGAGCCACATAGGCTCTAGAAGAAAATGACAAAACAAAAGACCAAGAGGCAGTCTCAGTCCCCCAGCCCACTGAGAACAAACCCAAGAGAAACTGAAAAGGAAGACAGTGGGAGTCACACAACTGAACTTTCTGAAATGATAGAAAATGCAGTAAAGAAATAGCTCAATGAAGCTATAGAGAAATTCAAAACAGAAATATTCTCTCAGCTAAAAAATGAAATAAGAATCATTATTAAAGAAATGTGTGTATCTAAAGAAGAGCAAGATAAAAAAATAGAAGAACTTAAAAAAATCATCGAAACTTGGAATGAACAATGTAAGACACAAACAGAATGCATGAAACAGATGCAAAGGGAAATGCAAGAAATGAAAAATTCCATGGAAAGTCTGAAAAACCACTTGAACGAAGCTGAAGATAGAATCTCAGATCTTGAAGACAGCATGGGAGATCATGGCCACGAAAGAAAAGATCTCTTAAAAATAGTAAGGAACCAATTCAACAGCTGCAAGATGATGCCAAGAGAAATAACGTAAGATTAATAGGCATAAATGAAAAAGCAGGGGTCAATACTAATGACCTACGAAGAGTATTCACAGAAATAATAGCAGAAAACATTCCAAACATGGGAAGAGAATCTGAAATACAGGTAAATGGGGCACACAGAACCCCAATTAACCATAACCAAAATAAATCTTCACCCAGACATATAATAATATGGGTACCAGAAATACAGCACAAGAACAAAATACTAAAAGCTGTCAGAGAAAAGAAAGAGATCAGCTATGAAGGAAAGCCTATCAGAATCACAGCAGATTTCTCAATACAAACCTTTAAGTTAAGAAGAGCTTGGAGTGAAGTATTTCAAATTCTGAAAGAAAACAACTTTCAACCCAGATTGATGTACCCTGCAAAACTATCCTTAAAAATCGATGGAGAAATAAGATACTTTCATGACAAAGAACAACTGAAGAAATTTATGGCCACCAAACCAACACTACAAAGAATACTGAAAGACACTCTAGAAAGAGACAAAGATAGCCACAATCTTAAGAATAACAGCAAAAGGAAATCACTAAGTAGGGCAAATAGTTAAACAGAAAATGTAGAAAACCAACAACAGAAAGATATCATGACAAGGATGAGCTGGTACTTATCAGTTATGTCAATCAATGTAAGTGGTCTCAACTCACCAATAAAAAGAAACACACTAGCAGAGTGGGTTAAGAAACAAAACCCAACAATATGCTGTGTACAAGAAACACATTTCACTCTAAAGGAAATTCACAGACTAAAAATCAAAGGCTGGAAAACAATACTCCATGCAACAGGAACCCGGAAAAAAGCAGGGGTAGCTATTATGTTTGCAGACAATGCAAACTTCAAACCAAGAATGATCAAAAGTGATAAAGAAGGTCACTACATACTTGTTAGGGGAAAACTTCAAGAGGAAGAGATTACAATCATAAATATATATGCACTGAATATGGGAGCACCCAACTATGTAAGACAATTCTTACTAGATATGAAAAACCAAATAAACAATAATACAGTTATAACAGGAGACCTTAACACCCCACTGTCACAGAGAGACAGATCAACCAAACAAAAAATCGGCAAAGAAATAACAGAACTGAATCAAACTTGTGAACAAATGGACCTAGTAGATGTATACCGAGTGTTCCACCCATCAACATCAGCATACACATTCTTTTCAGCTGCACATGGGTGACTCTCTAAAGCAGATCATATACTGGTCCACAAAACATGCCTAAGTAAATGCAAAGAAACTGGAATAATTCCATGCACATTATCTGACCATAGCACAGTAAAATTGGAAATGAATGACAAAAAAACCTACAATAACCGCATAAACACATGGAAATTAAATAATACTCTCCTAAATAACCAGTTGATCACAGAAGAGGTTAAAGAAGAAATTAAACAATATCTACAATTGAATGAAAATGCAAATACAAATTATCAGAACCTGTGGGATACAATGAAAGCAGTCCTCAGAGGGAGACTTATAGCACTAAACTGCCACATCAGAAAAAAGGAAAGAACACACATAAACAATCTAATGATGCACCTCAAACTTCTAGAAAAAGAAGAGCAAGTTAAGTCCAAAGCCCAAAGAAGGGGGGAAATTACTAAGATTAGAGCAGAAATTAATGCAATTGAAACTAAGAAAACCATACAAAGAATTAATGAATCAAAGAGTTGGTTCTTTGAAAGAGTAAATAAAATTGATAAACCCTTGGCCAACCTTATCAAGAAGAGGAAAGAAAAAACTCAGATTCATGCAATAACAAATGAAAAGGGTGAAATCACTGAAGACCTGGAGGAAATACAGAAGATCATCAAACTACTTCAAAAACCTTAACTCACATAGATTTGATAACACAGAAGAAATGAACAGATTCCTAGAAACCTATGAATTACCAAAGCTGAGTCAAGAAGATGTAAAGCTGCTGAATAACCCAATTTCAGCTAATGAAATTGAAAATGTAATTAGGACCCTACCAACAAAGAAAAGCCCGGGCCCTGATGGATTTACTGCTGAATTCTACAAGAAATTTAGGGAAGACTTAATGCCAACACTCCTCAAACTCTTCAATGAAATTGAAAGGGAAGCAAGTCTCTCTAACTCATTCCTGGAAACAAGTATTACCCTAATACCAAAACCAGAGAAAGACCCAACCAAAAGAGAAAATTACAGGCCAATCTCCCTAATGAACATAGATGCAAAAATCCTCAATAAAATACTGGCAAATAGAATACAGAAAGTTATCAGAAAGATTATACACCATGATCAAGTGGGATTCATCCCAGGAATGCAGGGATGGTTTAACATACACAAATCAATAAATGTAATACACCATATCAACAGGGCCAAAGACAAGAACTACATGACCATCTCAATAGACGCAGAAAATGCTTTTGACAAAATCCAACACCCATTCATGATCAAAACACTACAGAAAATCAGAATAGATGGTCTCTACCTCTACCTGATAAAAGCCATATATTATAAACCAACTGCAAACATCTTACTAAATGGACAAAAACTGAAACCTTTCAACCTAAAATCAGGAACACGACAAGGATGTCCATTATCACTGCTCCTATTCAATATAGTTCTGGAAATATTAGCCAGAGCAATTAGACAAGAGAAAGAAATAAAGAGAATAAGGATAGGAAAGAAAGAAGTGAAATTATCATTATTTGCAGATGATATGATACTCTACATAGAAGACCCCCAAAAATCCATTAGAAGACTTCGAGAAGTAAAAACCAAATTCAGTAAGGTAGCTGGATACAAGGTGAACACTCAAAAATCAATAGCATTCCTGTACACAAACAACAAAGTCACTGAGAGAGAAACAAGGGAAACTGCACCCTTCACCATAACATGCAAAAAAATGAAATACTTAGGAATCAATCTAACAAAGGAAGCAAAAGATCTATACAGTGAAAATTGCACTACTCTAAAGAAGGAAATCGAAGAAGATTTCAGAAAATGGAAAGATATTCCCTGTTCATGGATAGAAAGAACAAACATCATGAAAATGGCCATGCTCCCAAAATTATTATACAGATTTAATGCAATCCCAATCAAAATAACACTTGCCTACCTCACAGAGCTAGAGAAAGCATTCCTGAAATTCATCTGGAACCAGAAAAGACCTAGAATAGCAAAGGCAATTCTGGGCAACAAAGGGAAGGCAGGAGGCATCACAATCCCCGACTTGAAACTATACTACAAAGCTACTGTGATAAAATCAGAATGGTACTGGAATCAG